>CAUYPK010004854.1:0-18782 GCA_963574355.1 Loris lydekkerianus
TCAATTATTGTAATTGTTTTGGGTATATATTTTTATTTTTGAAATTTACCAGTGGCTGCTGCATTTTCCACCTCGGCTTATACTGGAGTCACTAAGTTTTCCCAGTTTTTAG
The DNA here is from genome assembly GCA_963574355.1 of Loris lydekkerianus. Taxonomy (NCBI): domain Eukaryota; kingdom Metazoa; phylum Chordata; class Mammalia; order Primates; family Lorisidae; genus Loris; species Loris lydekkerianus. The sequence goes on from CAUYPK010004854.1 coordinate 113, forward strand.
GGTAAAATTAAGGGGGTTGGCTTATACTCGGGTTGGCTTATACTCGAGTATATGCGGTACATCTTAATCCAAAACAGTGGTTCTGAACCTTCCTAATGTTGCAATGAAATGTGGCAACGAAAATAATTTTATGGTTGGGAGTCACCACAACATGAGGAATTGTATTAAAGGGTCACGGCATTAGGAAGGTTGACAACCACTGATCTAAAACATTTGAAGTAAGTTGTATGTGTCATGACATTTTACTTCTAACTATTTGTACATATGTCTTAAAATAAGGACATTTTAGTAACAACAAAGTCCTTATCACATCTAAGAAAATTAACAGTAATTAAGTCATCAGATGTCTATTCCATATCCAACCTGCTTCATAGTGTCACTGTGTTTAGTATGTCTAATTGTATTTGTGAGAGGGTTGTATATGAAATCTATAGTGGACTTTCCATGAGAATGTGACATAAACTTGAAAGGGAAATGATGATCCTGCTGAGGGCAGTAATGTGAAGAACTTCCTGGGCTTGTGTAGGAAAGATGGACTCGTCTCTTTATGGTGGTTTCAGTATATTCAGTCAAATGCACTATTTCATCCAGCATAGAGAACCTGAGTGTTTAGCCCCCTCTGGAAAGGACTGGCAGGTGCAGAAAAACTAGAATGATTACTTATGTAATGTAAGTAAATGTCCTTTGTTCCTTTTCTAGCCTTTCAGATTTCCTGTAGAGGGCTATATTGAGACTGAGCATTGGTGGTAGTTAAATGGCCACCTCTCTATAATAGATCATACATTGGGTATTAACTAGAGGCCTTTAGATCTCAGCAGAGCACCAAAGAATGCATTTTGGTGGGATATGAACAAGAGCAGAAGCCTGTTGGCAAGAACTACTGAGATGTTTCTAGAGGAGGAAAGAGAACATTTAAGAAGTCCTTTGATATTTGTAATAAGAACATTCCAAGGAATCCTTATTTGCTAGGCAGAGGGAGTTTTCCTGATTTAGGCTTCAGCAGAGGCTATGGCATGATAGTTGCTGTTGCTATTGTGGGCTCTTCCTCAGCACTTGTGAGAGAGAAGTCAGGCCTGCTGTGATATGCTAATCTCTAGGAGTACAGTGTTGTTTTATTGACAATGTTATCTTTCTACGTTCATCTGTAGACTCCTGAAAAGAATGGACTTTACAGAGGCCTACTCGGACACGTGCTCTGCAGTTGGACTTGCTGCCAGGGAAGGCAATGTTAAAGTCTTAAGGAAACTACTCAAAAAGGGCCGTAGTGTTGATGTTGCTGATAACAGGGGATGGATGCCAATTCATGAAGCAGCTTATCACAACTCTATAGAATGTTTGCAGATGTTAATTCATGCAGGTAAGGTAAATTCAAGATACGGGAGGCTATACCTATGAACTGGCTTAATAAAACATAAAATGATGATAATACACAGCTGTAATTTTTTTCCCTTTCTATGACTATAAAATGCCTATACTTACTTGTTAAGGATAGTAAGATCGCCTGCCTTGGATCTAAATTAGTATGGTGTTCCAGCTGGATGTCTGTACATAAGTGTTATCCTTTATATGGAAGTACTTATGCCTAGTCTCTTTTTATTGACTGAGCTAGGTGATGTGGCAGAGGTAACCTGCTCTTTGAATTTAAGCATTTGGTAATTATTAGTCACATTTATTCTTTCCTTTTTTTCCAAACAAAAGGAACAATGTTAACTGAAATTGAGGATGTGAGTGTTTTGTTTGACTAAGTCTTTTTCTTTTTTTTAAGAGACAGGGTCTTGCTCTGTTGTTCAGGCTAGTATATAGTGACTTAGTCATAGCTCACTGCAGCCTCAAATTCCTGGGCCCAGGCAATCCTTCCAGCTTAACCTCCCAAGTAACTGAGACTGCTGGTGTGTGTCACTACACCTGGCTAATTAAAAACAAATTTTGTTGGTGGTGCCCATAGCTCAGTCAGCAGGGTGCCAGCCACATACACTGAGGGTGGTGGGTTCGAAGCCGGCCCAGGCCAGCTAAAACAACAATGACAACTGCAACAACAACAATGCTGGGCATTGTGGTGGGCGCCTGTAGTCCCAGCTACTTGGGAGGCTGAGGCAAGAGGATTGCTTAAGCCCAGGAGTTGGAGGTTGCTGTGATGCCACGGCACTTTACCCAAGGTGACAGCTTGCGACTCTTGTTTCAAAAAAAAAAAGAAAAATATTGTTGTAGAGACAGAGGTCTTGCCGTGTTACCCAGGCTGTTCTTGAACTCCTGGGCTCAAGCGATCCTCCTTCTAGGTTTTCAGATTTTGTTTGAAATTAACTATAAAGCTTGAGTTTTCAACTATCTAGTGACAAAGGCATGAATCTGAATATTCTTTTCCAGTTAAAAATTTATTCCCAATATGCTGTTACATCTCTTTCCACATCAGAATAGTGTTGTTATGTTAACAGTTTTTATTTTTTTTTTTTTGTTTGTTTTTCTGCTGAGTAAACTTGAGCAATCTTTTGACTAAAAGCATTTAAATTGGCTTTTCAGGTTCACCTATAAAGTTATACTTTGTTATCTGTTAAAAATGGTTCCAGAACCCTTGTGGTTACCAAAATCTGAAAATGTTCAAGTCTCTCAGTTTGCCCCATGGGTAGGAAAGAATTGTTTATGTGCTGTATGCGTGGATACTAAAAGTTGGCCCTCTGGATTTGGAGGTTCTGCATCTTGCACATGCTGAATTTTTCATCCCTGTTGTTCGAATCCTTGGATTCAGAACTAATGGATACAGAGGGATGACTGTATATTCTTTTAGAAATTTTATTTATTTTTTTCTTTAGAAATTTAAAATTTCAACTTCATCATTAGTGGCCATTCTTTTTTGAGCTTGATGTTTTTGGAGGTTAAGATAGCACATAGTTAGCTATGTGAATAGTTGATATAAATGGTCAAATAAAATGATCTCGCTATATTTTTATTAGTGATCATCATCATGAAGTAAACTGGATAAGTCTAATTTATGGGTAGTGCATACAAAAGGATTAAAGTAGGAGTCAGAAAGTAGGAAGTAGGGTTTGCAGAGGCTGAGGAAGCAGCCAAAGGAATTATTTTATGAGATGGTGACATTTTTGGGCTTAATCTTTTGAGAGTTTGGTTGTTTTCTGTAGTATTCTTAAAGTTGGAACTAATTTTCAAAACTCCGTGAGATTTTAAGTCAGATTAGAATGAGGCATCAGTGCTTCAGTGAACATCCTTATACATGTATCTTTGTGCACATAGTTGAGCATTTCTCTGTGATGAAATTTTAGAAGTGAAATTGGTGGGTCAATACGTTAGGGTTCTTCAGAGAAACAGAATCAGCTGGATATATACGCTCTATAGGTATATATGTAGAGAAATATATAAGTGTGTAGTAAGACCTGACTCTCAACCTGAGGCAAAAGGCCTGAGAACCAGGAGCTCCAATGTCCAAGAGCGGGAGAGAGAATATGGACATTCTAGCTCAAGAAGAAAGCATGAATTCTTCTGTGTTTTTGTTCCATCAGGCTTTGAACAGATTGCATGATGCCTGTCCACATTGATGAAGGTGGATCTTTCTTACTCAGTCTTCTGATTGAAATACGAATCTCTTCCATAATTATTTCCACAGAGGCATCCATATTAGCAGCTATCTGGGCATCCTTAACTCAGTCAAGTTAACACACAAAACAAATCATCACATATGCCAGATTAAAATATTGATAGATACTGGTAAATTGTATGCTGTGTTAATTAGGACTCTCAGTATTGAGTAAAAGTAATTTAGTTCAAAAAGCTTAAACAAAGAAAGGCAATATTGTAGCTCATGTAAATGCTAAGTCTGTGTGGTAGTCTGTTTAGGCATTGCTGGAGTTCAGTGTTCAAAGCAATGTCATTAAAACTCTGGGTCTCCCTTTCTTTCAGCTGTACTTTGCCCTGTATTGATTTTATTCCCAGGCAGGATTTCTCTTTGGGCATTCTAGACTGACTTCATTTTTAAAGAGTTGCATGTGTATTCTGAATATTATGCCTTTACTGTTACATGTGTTTCAGATATTTTACATATTTTCTCCTGGTTTTTTTTTTTTTTTTTTTTTTTTTTTGACAGTCTCACTATGTTGCCCTTTAGAGTACTGTGGTGTCACAGCTCACAACAACCTCAAACTCTTGGACTTAAGCAATTCTCTTGCTTCAGTCTCCCAAGTAGCTGGTACTATAGGTGGCCACCACAACACCTGGCTCTGTTTTTGTTGCAGTTGTCATTGTTAAGCAGACCTGGCTGGGTTTGAACCTGCCAGTCTCCGTGTATGTGGCCGGCACTCTAACCACTAAGCTATGGACACCAAGCCTCTCCTGTTTTTTATTACTTTTCATATGGTGTTTGATTTCTTTTAATTCCTTTCAATGTCTTCCTTTCCACTGACTTCTCTGCATCTTGTATGCATGATGAAGTCTCTCCTAAGAGTTGTCTGATCATTTAGTATTATTAAATAAAAAACACAAGATGATATAAATTGTGTAAATGGTCTGACTGTATAATTACCTAAAATTGACATTTGTCACCCTTGTTATTGGCACATACTAAATTTGTGTGGCTTTATCAAATTCTAACTCAGCTGTGGGGAAAATTTTGTGATCTTGATATTTAATCTGTCTCTTCTCCTGGAAACCATGTGGTTTTGCTTTGCCTGTTAGAGGTTTGCAAAAAAAAAAAAAAAAAAAAAAAAGCCTTAGCAGTCTACTACCCATGACTGCCACTCTTACAAGAAGTACTAAGCAAGTTTATCATTTGTAAGTTAAAAGACACTTTGTATCAGCAAACTTAGGGTGTGGTATCATTGGTAGAGTGTTTAAGCCAACTCTTGTCATTACTGCACAGGCATCAGTGACTGGCATTGGTCCAGCTGTGAAGATCCTGATCCTTGAAGTGTAGCTAGGAAAGAACTCACAAGTTGTTATGAAAGATCTGGAGCTCTCATTGTGTTTGTCTAGTAGGAAGTCTTTAATATGCTTGCCATTTAAAGTTTCAGTAAGAAGATGAGAAGCAGAAACCACTTTGCTTTCCATTGAGAGTAAATAGAGATTAAGGCATTAAAAAGAGTGAGTGTAATGAGCTGTTTCTTTCAAGAAGCCCTCCTATAGGGAAATGAAGAGAGTGAGAGGGTGGTGCTTGATGGACCAGCTCTTGGGCTTAGGTGATTCTCTTGCCTCAGCCTCCTGAGTAGCTGGGACTACAGGCTCCCACCATAACGCCTGGCTATTTTGTTGTTGTTGTTTGGCCGGGGCTGGGTTCAAACCTGCCACCCTAAGCCACAGGCACTGCTCACCTACTGAGCCACAGGCACTGCCGAACTTTACCAAATTTTTAACAGCTGTAATAGTATATAAATATTGTAGTGGTTAAGTATCTATGTGCCTTTGTGTTTTACAAATATTCCAATCATACAGATAATTTTGTTGAACCCCTTGAGGGTTGGGCCAGCTATTTTATCCTTGTTTCACTGTTATGGAACCTTGAGCCTTAGAGGGTTTTAAGTTATTTGCCCAAAAAACTATAGATCCAGGATTGCATCTTAAATATAACTCTAATGTTATCTTCCTGGTCCAGTGGTTTTAAAGTTTCCTAAATATATTTTTTTCCCATAGATAAAATTTTTCAAGATCTCAAGTTAGCAGTAAATTACCTTCAGTATTTCTCATCACTTCCCTGATAGGAAAAGGGATGTCTCTGTTGTTCATCCTCAAATTCCTGGTTCAAAGGAGCCTCCTACCTCAGCTTCCAGTGTAGCTGGGACTATGGGTGCATACCACTGTGTCCAGCAATTTTTTTTTTTTTCCAGTTGTGCAGAGCAAGCAAATTCTTTTTCTAGAGGTAGGGTGTTGCTATATTGCCCAGGCTCAATTACAGGTATAAGCTATGGTGCTTGGCTTTGACATACCCTCTTTTTTTTTTTTTTTTTTTTTGAACTTCTGTAATACAACACTAGTCTAGGTCAGTCTGTCTCTCTTTTTGCAGTTTTGGCTGGGGCTGGGTTTGAACCCGCCACCTCTGGCCTATGGGGCCAGCACCCTACTCCTTTGAGCCACAGGCACTGCCCTAATCTAGGGCATTTATCTTCCAGCTTTTTTTCCCTCTTGGTCTCTTGTTGCTGTGTGGATGGACTCTTCTTCTCCCTGATGGGCACCCTTTTCTCTGCATTTGTACCAGGACCACATTATTTTACTTTTTCTAAATTAAAGACATGGTTTAATGTGTAGTAAGTCTAGGCTCCCCTCATGTTTGTCTTTTTTTCCCTAAATTCTTTGTTACTCTTCCCTGCATTATCCCACTCTTACCAATTTGAGTTACTTTACTAACGAACAGCTCTAATGGCATTTTGATTAGAATTGTATTAAATTTATTAATTATTTTGGGAAGAATCAGCACCTTTATAATATTCAAATTTCCCATGTAGGAACTATATTAGTTATACATATCTGTACATTCATAGTATTTTTGTTGTTTGTGTTCACAAAACTGTAAGTTTGGCCAGTGGCTCATGCCTGTAATCCTAGCGTTTTGGGAGGCTGAGGCCAGTGGATCTGTTGAGCTCAGTAGTTTGAGACAAGCCTGAGCAAATGTGAGACCCCATCTCTACTAAAAATAGAAAAATTGGGTGTTGTGATGTTTGCCTTTAGTCTCAGCTACTTGGGAGGTTGAGCTAAGAGGTCTCTTGAGCCTAAAAGTTTGAAGTTGCTATGAGCTATGATAATGCATGGCATTCTACCCAGGGCACTGGAGTAAGACTCTGTCACAGAAAAACCCCCAAAAACAAAAAGCCAACAACAAAAAACTAAGTCTAATACTGAAAATAAGAGTCATGTCTGACTAATCTCTGACTAATGTGAATAAAGATTAATTTCTGACTAATCTCTGAAACACTGTGATATGCAGTTTTTAAAAAATATGACTACCCTGTCTTACTGTTCAGTTGTGCATGCCGTAAAGTTTAAGGTTATTTGCTTTGAATATATGTATGTATAAACTGTTGTTTGAACATTACAGTTTGGTTTACATGTTTCATCAGTGTGTTACAATTACCAGAATTATTTAAAGTAGATGACTATTGTAGTCAAGAGCATTAATTTCAATTCTAGCATTTTAAAAATAATATTTTTAGAAGTTTTTTTTAGGGGAAATTAGTCTGTTTTATTCAATACTACTCTCAGAAATACCTTCCTCACGGGAGCCTGTTGCTCAGTGGTTAGGGTGCTCACCACATACTCTGGGGCTGGTGAGTGTGAACTCAGCTTGGACCTGCTAAACAAAAAAAAAATAGTTGGGGATTGTGGTGGGCCCCTGTAGTCTCACCTACTAGGGAGGCTGTGGCAAGAGAATCACTTGAGCCCAAGAGTTTGAGGTTGCTGTGAGGTATGATGGGTGCTATGATACTTTACCGAGGGTGACAAAATGACACTATCTCAATAAAAAAAAAAAAAAGAAAGAAAGAAATAACCTTTATCTCCTTAGAGCCTGTCCTTGTGTTAGGGGCATAGACTTATTGTTTTGGAAAGGTAAGAAAGTCCCTCTCAATATTATTTTTTGCTCTGCAGTTTCCAAAATTTTGATGGAGGTGTTACTTATATAATTTGAATGTTACCAGAACATTGAGTTTTTTTTTTTAAATAAACAAATATGCATCAGAAACCTTAAGTTAACTCACAAATTCCTTGGAAATTGTATGCCACTGTTTGGTTTCATTGAAATGCATTTATTCTTTTGAGAAGTGCAATCTTCATTAATTATTAGACTACAGTCTTAAGTTAGAAAAGGAGTACATAAAACTGCCTTCATTATTAGTTGAATACAAGGAACTAATGATGAATAATATAAGACCATGTCCCTTACAGAAACTTAGAAAAAAATAAAATTTATTAATATTACAAGAAATCTTAGTTAAGCAAATCTTTGGCACTGTATCTTCCTCAGATCTTGCTTTAATGTTACCTTTCAACACCTGGCACTCGCTTTCCTTCACCCACCAAAAATTAAAGAAGAGAGAATGAGAGTGAATGGGCAAGATTTGTGTAGTGAGATACCAAAGAGCTGGATCGCTGGAGAAATTTTTCTTGATTTGCTAGAGCAGCAGTTTTCAACCTGTGGGTCGCGACCCCTTTGTAACAATGAAAATACATCCTGCATATCAGATATTTACATTACGATTCATAACAGTAGCAAAATTAGTTATGAAGTAGCAACAAAAATAATTTATGGTTGGGAGTCACCACAACATGAGGAACTGTATTAAAGGGTCGCAGCATTAGGAGGCATTAGGAAGGTTGAGAGATATCTCATTTGTAAATTACTTACATCTTAATATTTCATTAAATTTCTCTTGGGATCTTTGCTTTTTAAGCCTAAGAAATAGAGGTAGTATCTTCTAGTTGATGGGTTTTTATTCTTCTATAGATTCATCTGAAAACTACATCAAGGCAAAGACTTTTGAAGGCTTCTGTGCGTTACATCTTGCTGCCAGTCAAGGACATTGGAAGATTGTACAGATTCTTTTAGAAGCTGGTGCAGATCCTAATACAACTACTTTAGAAGAAACCACACCATTGTTTTTAGGTGATGTATTCTGTTTGTGCTACAGATATAATTTTTTTTATTTTTTATTTTGTTAAATTAAGCTTAATTTCTTACTGAGCTGTTGTACTTACAGTATGTTCTTTTTGAAAATGTTATTTTACTGCTTCTTTGCTTTTGAAACTGAAAAGGTATTTTTAAAGGTTTCATTCTTATTTTCTACCCTTGGGTAGTAGCATATGAGACTTTACGTGTTTATTTAAAGTTGCAAAATCTGTTCTGAATTGTAGTCATCATCATTGTTTCAGAAGACCAGATGTTTCTTAAATTGTAGCAATAGTTAACAAGGTTACCTGTGAATGTTTTATATTTGCTTTTTCTTTTTCCTTAGCATTAAGACATTAAGAAGCTTTTATGGAAGAAATCGCCAACTAATCCTTTAATGCTTGTTAATTTATTGCCTATATGGATCACTTTTCAAACCTCATTATTTAAAACTCTTTTAATTCCTTAAGGATGACAGCCAAATCCTGTATGACACACTTCCAATAGTAGTCTTTATTTTCTTTTTCCCCTCCCTTCCTCCCTTTTATCCTATTTGTCTTCAGGGACATTGTATCCCATAAAGTTTAGTGGAAAACAGGAAATGAAGAGAGTAAAACATTTAAAATGGAATCAGTGTATCTAGGCGACAGTTTGGGTCCTGCCACATGTAATTTGTATATTCATTTACTGTATACTTCAGTTTCCTCACATATAAAATGAGACTAATAGTACCTAACATAGTCTTTGCCATTGGGCTGGGAATAAAATGAGATGAGTACCTTTTTCTTGTGAACTTAAAAATATTTATTTAAAAAATTATTCCCAGTAAAAATTACTTTTTAGTATGTAGTTATGTGAGTTTTGATATATGCATAAAATTCTATAATTCAGTAATCAAGATGTAGATCTTTTTTTTTTTTTTTTTTTTTTTTGAGACAGACTCATTGTGTCACCCTCAGTAGGATACTGTGGTGTTATAGCTACGGGCGCTGCTCAAGATGTAGAACCATTGTATCATTTCCCCAAATTTCGTCATGGTACCTATTTTTCATCAACCTTCACCCCTCCAGCTCCATCCCTTATAGATACTGATTTATTCTCACCCCTGACATTTATTTTTTGCAGTGTCATGTATGTATTTGGAATAATATGGTCTATGTAATCTTTGAGACTGACTTCTTTTACTAGCATAATGCTTTTGAGATTCATCTGTATTTTTGCATGTATCAGTAATCCATTCCTTTTTATTGCTGAAAGCGTTGCAGTATAGCTATACTACAGTTTATCCATTCACCAATTGAAGGACATTTGAGTTGTTTTCAGTGTTTGGTGATAGTGAATAAGTCTGATATAAACATATGCATTCAGGTTTTGTGTGAATACAAGTTTTCATTTCTCTTGGGTTAATACAATACTTAAGATTGCTGTGACATATGGCAAGTGTATATTTAATTCTAAAAAATAAATTGGGAGTTTCTTTCGACCAGTTGGCATTTTCTTAAGTAAAGTTTGAGAGTTTCATTTGCTCCACATCCTTGCCAACACTGGGCATTACCAGCTTTTTCTTTTTCCCTTTTACATTTTATTTTTATTATTATTGTTATTATTATTTTTTTTTGCAGTTTCTGGCCGGGGCTGGGTTTGAACCAGCATATGGGGCCGGTGCCCTACTCTTCGAGCCACAAGCACTGCCCCTCCCTTTTACATTTTAGTTCATTCCAATAGGGTTTTAGTGGTAACTCACTGTGGTTTTAATTTGCATTTTCCTAATTGCCAGTGTTATCGAGCATCTTTTCTATGACTATTTTCCATCTTTTTTTTTTAACATTACTTTCGTGTTTTGATGTTTTTTGAAATAATTTCAAACTTAAGGAAATAGTAACAGTGCAAAAGATTCCTATGTACCTTTCACCCAAATTTTGTTCTTTTGCCATGTTTGTCTTATCATTTAATTTCTTCTGTCTCACTTTGTTGCCTTCTGAGTAGTGCCATGGAGTCATAGCTCACAGCAACCTCAAACTTTTGGGCTGAAATGATCCTCTCGCCTCAGCCTCCTGTATTACAGGCGTGAGCCACCATGCCCAGGTTTAATTTATTTCTTTATATTTATCCATGTGTTATTTTTTCTGAACCCATTGAGATTAAATTGTAGATATAATACCCCATTAGCTATAAATACATTAGTGTGAATTTCCTAAAAGCAGTAAAATTCTGTTATATAGCAATTGTACAATGATCAAAATCAGAATGTTAACATTAATATAGTACTATTATTTGATCTATAGACTTGCTTTCTTTCTTTCTTTCTTTTTTCTTTTTTTTTTAGAGACAGGGTCTCACTTTATTGCCCTGGGTAGAGTGCCATGGCGTCACAGCTCATAGCAACCTCCAACTCCTGGGCTTAGGCAATTCTCTTGCTTCAGCCTCCCAAGTAGTTGGGACTACAGGTGCCTGCCATAATACCTGGCTATTTTTTTTGTTGCAGTTTGGCCAGGGCTGGGATTCAAACCCACCACCCTCGGTATATGGAGCCGGAGCCCTACCCACTGAGCCACAGTGCTGCCCAATCTACAGACTTTCTTTGGTTTTTCTAATAGTTCCCCTAATGTCATTTATAGCAAAAGAAAAAAAAAATGGGATTCAGGATTACTTGTCATATTTAGTTGTCATGTCCATTTAGCCTTGTTTAGTTTGGAGCAGTTTTTCAGTTTTTTATGACTTCACATGTTGTTTTGTAGAGTATCTTCCAATTTGGGTATATCTGATATTTCTTCTTTATTAGGTTCAGGGTGTGCATTTCTGGGAAAATACCTCAGAAGTGACATGGTATCTTAGCACATCTTAGAAAGAATATGAGCCAGTACTGGTAATTTAATTTATGAAAGTACTTTGGAAGTATGAACAGTGTTATAATATAGATGTTTCTTGGTGCCATTGGTGTAATAAGGTTTGAGTTTCCTAGAGGGGTAATTCCTTTTTTTATGTCAAGTTTCTTTCCCCCCCTACATCTACATTTATCGCACTTTGGATATTCTGTACAAATACAGAGTAAGCATTTATTTAGGTTTAGCTATGTGCAGTTTCTATTCTATTCTATTTGCTGTCTTCAAAGAATCATCTATATAGAAAAGTAAAAAATAAAGTGAATTTGTAAGTTCAAGATTTTAAAAGAAGGGAAAAATCAGTTACCCTTGAATGATAGAGGAAAACTTCATCTGCAGAGGACTGTATTAGTAGTTAGCAGTAGGTCTGGGCACAGTGGCTCATGCCTATAATTCCAGCACTTTGGTGAAATGAGTGCTTGAGGCTGGGAATTTGAAACCAGCCTGGGCAATATAGCAAGATCCTGTCTCTACAAAAAATTAAAAAATAAACTAACTAGCTGAGTGTAGTGTTGTGTACCTATACCCCCAGCTACTTAGGAAGCTGAAGCAGGAGGATCACTTGAGCCCAGGTATTTGAGACTGCAGTGAGTCATGACTATGCACTGGGTGACAGAGTGACATCCTGTCTCTAAAAAGAAAAAAAGAAGTAACAGTAACATTTATTGACTTGCAAGTCCTTGTGGGGTATTTTACATGAATTAGATCATTTAATTTTCACTGTGGTTATGTAGCTATTATTTCTACTATTACAGATGAGGAGACTGTAAAAAGACAGGATTTAAGAATATCTCTATATATGAATCTTGATCTTGCTGTTTTTAGTGTTTGAGGTAGAATAGCATTTCCGGAAGTGATTCAGTGAATTGGTCAATGCATATTCATTGACAAAAAATTTCCTAATCCATGTGTTTGGGAAGGACTACGTGCCATATCCCCCCGTATAGAAAAACATGAAAACATTACCCGTGTATTTAACTGTGTCCACCCAGTTTGAAGTGTCCACTGTACTCTTTACATTATCCCATTTTAGTGTCTTTGTACCTCTGTCGCTGACTGTGGGTATTTAATTTATTTGTTCCCTTGTTGATTAACCAAGTGAAGGTACTAAAAAGAATATTCCACTAGAGCAAGGAATTTCAGTCATCTTGTTCACTGTGAAATATGTACCATTAATTACTTACTATTGTAACTCTCAAACTCAGATCTGTGCCTGAATGTTCAGTAAATTGTTGAACAAAAGAATGAAGGTTTCTGATAAGACCTCTAACATTTGTTCAGTATAGCACTTTGAAATGTATTCTTTTTGTTTGTGTAACACTTAGAAATTTCTCAAGGAGCATTAATATTCCATGGGACTATTTGAGAATTGCTCTTTTGGTCACTTAGTTTACAGTTTTATAATAATATTATTAGAGTACCATTTATGAAATTCAGTATTATGCTTACTTATGTAAGTATTTGAAGGAAATTAGAAATGCAGAATTATTAGTGGTTTATATTTTAGGATATAGTTAACTTGCAATTTTTTGTGTTAACAAAGAAAGAGCTGCTCAGATAATTCAAACCAGTGAATAGCTTTAAATCACTTATTTTTAGTAATAGGCTTTATTTAATTTCTTTAGCAGCAAATTTACCATTCTAATTATGCTTTGTATTGGCTAATAGCAGATAGTTTAAGCCCAAAGAAAAGGGCAACATGTAGAACTTTAAAATACTCAAGTACTATGTCAATTGCATTATGTCCTTGTCAGGAGGGTAGTAGGATGTTTTTGAAAAGGAAAAGAAAGAGAAAATAAAAGCCTTAGCTTTTTTAAGAATATGGTATAGAAGAATGGACATATGATTCTTCAGTTAAGTTTTCTGGGCTCCATTGTCTTTGCTGTCCTGTAGGTATTATGACAAACTTCAGCGATCTACCTTGCTTACCTGTATCTTTCTATCTCTTTTAAATAACTGTATGGTAATCTATGCTTCAGTCTTTAAAGGGAGAGATTCTTTTATTAAAACAAAATCCAGAACACTTCAAGGTTTGCCTCAGACTACAGATAATATCTAGATGAGGAAGAGTAGCTAGAGCAACTGAACTTAAAGTGAGAAAGGGGGGGGCTGTACATCTAGCATAGCTTCCTTTCCCATATGTAGAGTTATGTTTCAAAACTGAAAATTTGGAGTGTGGTGTTTGGGGTATTTTGTTCCCCTCTAGAAAGGAAGCTACACTCCTTGCATATTGTAGGATCTGTTCTGGTGTCTCAGTTACTACCTTATCTGTTAGAGGCTACAGAATATAAAACCAGAAAAACTAGAGGATTAAGGGACAGTAAGTGCATACACAGCTATGGGAAGTTCCTATGCCACTGGAAAAGTCATTGATATTAATGGTGTGTGGGGTATGATTATGATTATATTTAGGGCTAAATGTAGAGAGCCAGAAAGTCTACTTTCTACCATTTGTACTAAGCATATTGTCTCAACACACAACTTGGCAACTTTTTTTTTTTGAGACATTGTCTTTTTTTTTAATAAGGATTTTTTTTTTATTTTTTAAATTATTTTTTATTAAATCATAATTTTTTTTTTTTTTTTTAAAGCCAAATTGGCTCTCTCTTTTTCTTTTTTTTTTTTTTGTAGAGACAGAGTCTCACTTTATCGCCCTCGGTGGAGTGCCATGACATCACAGGACTCACAGCAACCTCCAGCTCTTGGACTTCCAGGATTCTCCTGCCTCAGCCTCCCAAGCAGCTGGGACTACAGGCGCCCTCCACAATGCCCGGCTATTTTTTGGTTGCAGTTCGGCCGGGGCTGGGTTTGAACCTGCCACCCTCGGTATATGGGGCGGGCGCCCTACTCACTGAGCCACAGGCGCCACCCATTAAATCATAATTTTGAACATTGATGCATTTATGGGGTTCAGGGTACTGCTTCAATATACAATGTGAAATGCTTTCGTTGAACTAAGTAACACGTCCATCACAATTATATTAATTTCTTAATAGTTTTGAAATGTACCATTGCATCATGCACATTAGGTGAGCTCCCCCAAAAAACCTTCTCTCCTCCCATATCTCCCCCACCCCTCCCCTCTCTCTCCTCTTCCCTTCTACTTTCTGGACTATGGTTATGTTTTCCATTCGTATGCGTGTGTAGGTGGTTATATATTGATTTCATAGTAGTATTAAGTACGTTGGATACTTTTTTCCATTCTTGAAATATGTTACTAAGAAGAATATGTTCCAGCTCCATCCAGGTAAACACAAAAGATGTGAAGTCTCCATCTTTTTTATGGCTGCATAGTATTCCATGGTGTACATGTACCACAATTTGTTAATCCATTCATGGGTCGATGGGCACTCGGGCTGTTTCCATGTCTTGGCTATTATGAATTGGGCTGCAGTAAACGTTCTGGTCCAAATGTCTTTGTTGTAAAATAATTTTTGATCATCTGGGTATATACCTAGTAGAGGAATTACAGGATCGAACGGTAGGTCTACTTTTAGTTCCTTGAGTGTTCTCCAAACTTCTTTCCAAAAAGGTCGTATTAGCTTGCATTCCCACCAGCAGTGTAGAAGTGTTCCCGTCTTTCTGCATCCACACCAGCATCGCTGGTTTTGGGATTTTGTGATATGGGCTAATCTTACTGGAGTTAATGATATCTCAAAGTAGTTTTGATTTGCATTTCTCTGATGATTGAGGAAGATGAGCATTTTTTCATGTGTTTGTAGGCCATGTGCCTGTCTTCATCAGAGAAGTTTCTGTTCAAGTCTCTGGTCCACATGGAAATGGGGTTATTTATTCTTTCCACATGGAAATGGGGTTATTTATTCTTTCCTTATTGATTAGTTTGAGTTCGCCATTGATTCTAGTTATCAGACCTTTGTTGGAAGCATAACCTGCAAAAATCTTCCCCCATTCTGAAGGTTGTCTGTTTGCTTTGCTTACTGTGCACTTGGCTGTGCAAAAGTTTTTTAGTTTGATCAGATCCCCGTAATGTATTTTTGGTGTTGCTTCAATTGCCCGGGGAGTCCTCCTCATAAAATATATTCCCAGACCAATTTCTTCAAGTGTTTTCCCTGCACTCTATTCTAGTATTTTTATAGTTTCATGTGAGACACAGTCTTGTTCTGTCGCCCTGGCTAGAGTGCCATGGCCTTAGCCTAGCTTATAGCAACCTTAAACTCCTGGGTTCAAGCAATCCTCCTGTTTCAGCCTCCCAGAGTAGCTAGGGCTACGGGACCCCATCAAAACTCCTGGCTAATTTTTCTATTTTTAGTAGAGACAGGTTCTCACTTTTTCAGGCTGGTTTCAAACTTCTGAGTTCAAAGGATTCTCCCGCCTCCTAGATTGCTAGGATTACAGGCATCAGCCAATGTAGTTGGCCATACCTCACCAATATGCTAATAAAAATGGAAAGGAACTCTTTAACTTAATGGCAGTAATAATCAAAATGAGATAACACACAAGAAAGAGGAAATTCAGGGAGAGTCTCCTCATGTTTCTGTATGAATATTGTCCTTGAACACTTTTTTTTTTTTTTTTTTTTGAGACAGAGTCTCACTTTGTTGCCCCTGGTAGAGTGCCGTGGTGTCACAGCTTACAGCAACCTCAAACTCTTGGGCTCAAGCGATTCTCTTGTCTTAGCCTCCCAAGTAGCTGGGACTACAGGTACCTACCACAAGGCCCAGCTATTTTTTAGAGACAAGGTTTCACTCTGGCTCAGGCTGGTCTCGAACTCATGAGCTCAGGCATTCCACCTGCCTCGGCTTCCCAGAGTGCTAGGATTGCAGGCATGAGCCACCTTTCCTGGCCATTAGAACATCTTTTTGCTAACATGCTGTTTAGAGTTTATGTTTAACAAGGCTTCTTCTCCCTTTTTAATTTTTTCTGCCCTTGCCTTCTCTGCTCTCCACTCCCTTTCCTTTCTTCCCCTTGCTCCATATACACATACCTAACAAACAATTCTAAGAATAGGCTTGTGAAATTGCTTTAGAAATAAAAATATCTTTATTTATAATATTAATAGATTCTAAGTGAAAATCTATTTAGGAAATAGTTTTTCTAACTATGTTTTATATATGTGTGTGTGTGTTTATAAATTGATATATTGGAAGCACAATTCACCCCAGTGTGATTTTATAGACCAATTTTTATGGGAACTGCACAGCATGCACTTTTGGCTTTTGATGGATTGCTTTTCATTTTTTGTTCTTTTGAGTCTGCTTAACATAGCAGTAATGTTTAATAAGAACAAGGTGTTTTATCAACAGTGTAGTGTGAGGCTGCCTGTTTCAATATTTACCTGTAAAATGTGTCCTATTTAGTTTACGTGGCATATCCTTTAACTCTGACTCTGCTGATAAATTGCAAAATCGAACAAATCATGTGTTTAACTTTTCATAGTCGTCTTCATGGATAAGTGATCATTCATAAGGCTATTTTTTAAGGTACTCAAAATTTTGAAGTTTCATCTTCATATATCTTAATGTATATTATGTTAACTAAACTTTATTTTTGAAGTTATTTTTAGATTTTTCAGCTGAAAGATTATACAAAGATATAAAGATAACTTAGGGATTGTGCTTCAAACATTTTTACTTGTACATTTTACTTTATACAGAGAGCAGTTTGAAATTATGTATCTGTCCTTGATGGGAAAGCTTCACTTTATAACCATTCTGATCATAGACTTTAGTTATGAAATTAATACCGGGACAGTCATACTTAGCTAGTGACATTCTTGAAATAGTTGAAGATTTTATATCCTTGCCTGTCACATTGCCATAGTGAAGGGATCCAACGAACATGTGCTATCAATGGGAGTTAGGATGGTACTTTAATAGATCTGCTGTCTTGGGGATAGGTAAAGCCTTGGAAAAACATAAACCTGAGGATAGATAGAATAAATTGATAATGATGGAAAAATAATCCCTTGTTATAGCAGCAGAGTTTCTTTCCTAGTGCCACCAGATGTCAGTGTAAACACAGGACCAGAAAAATACTGCAGTATGTAATGCTTTATGAGCATTCTTTTTTGTTTTATGAAAGAGGTGGGGGAAAGTTTTACATAAACTGGGTATACAGGGTCTGACAATTAAGTTCATGAATTCATCCTAGATGATCACCTTTGAAGCACTCCCCTTTGTGAAGATGTGCACTGATGCCAGTACCTAGTCTACCCTTTAAAGCAATTTTCAGAACTCTTTTTCTAAAATGACCACCAGAACTGTTGTCATATTACCCTTGATGTCCTGAATGTCATCCTTACAATATTTCCTTTATTTTAAGGTAAAGAAAAAAGTCATTGGGGGCCCGACCAAGTGAGTAGGAAGGGTGTTCCAATACAATTGCATGTTTACTGGCTAACGCCTCCCTCACAGATGGTGCTGTGTGAGGTGGTACATCGTCATGATACAAGAACCACACCTTCCTTGTGCCAAGATTTTCAGTTAAGATTTTCTTCACTGTTTCTCTTTTTACTTGGTCTGCTGTGCTTTTCACACTCCATTGATGCTTTTAATGCATAATTCTACATAGTATTGGAATGTTTGTGTCAATTCTGTTCACTGCTGGCCACCCTGACCTCTCTTCATTAGACACATATGGAAAAGAACATTAACAGGAATGCTAAGTAGGGAAGGAAGGCAATTGGGTTGATGGAAATTCCCATTTTAAAATCAAAATCTCATCATTAGATGCAAAATGAATTTTCTTTTTTTTTTTAAATTATTATTAAATCATAGCTGTGTACATTAATGTGATCATGGGGCACCATACACTGGTTTTATAGACAGTTTGACACATTTTCATCACTGGTTAATATAGCCTTCCTGGCATTTTCTTAGTTATTGTGTTAAGACATTTATATTCTACATTTACTAAGTTTCACATGTACCCTTGTAAGATGCACCTCAGGTGTAATCCCACCAATCACCCTCCCTCTGCTCATACTACCCCCTCCCTCCTCTCCCTTTCCCTTTCCCCCATATTCTTAGGTTATAACTGGGTTATAGCTTTCATGTGAAAGCCATAAGTCAGTTTGATAGTAGGGCTGAGTACATTGGATACTTTTTCTGCCATTCTTGAGATACTTTACTAAGAAGAGTATGTTCCAGCTCCATCCATGTAAACATGAAAGAGGTAAAGTCTCCATCTTTCTTTAAGGCTGTATAATATTCCATGGTGTACATATACCACA
>CAUYPK010004855.1:0-13609 GCA_963574355.1 Loris lydekkerianus
CTCTATTTCCTTTACAGTTGTGCCAAAAAAGTTGAAATATTTGGGAATTTACCTAATAAAGAATGTGAAAGATCTCTATAAAGAGAATTATGAAACTCAGAAAAGAAATAGCTGAAGATTTTAACAAATGGAAAAACATACAATGCTAATGGCTGGGAAGAATCAACATTGTTAAAATGTCTATACTCCCGAAAGCAATATATAATTTTAATGTAATTCCTATTAAAGCTCCATTGTCATATTTTAAAGATCTCAAAAAAACAACACTTTGTTTTATATGGAATCAGAAAAAAACCTCGAATAGCCAAGACATTACTCAGAAATAAAAACAATGCAAATTTTTGTCTTCAACAAATTAAAAATAATTCTTTTTGTCACCTAATTTGCACCTGAATCCGTATTCAGATTTCGTTAGTTGGCTCAAAAGTAACTTTTTGTAGTTGACTTGTTTGAGTTGGAATTCAAGTAAGGTTCACACTTTGTATTTTTCTGCTATCTCCCTTGAGTCAAATTGTGCATCAAGAATGTCATCTGACTTTGAGAAACCTAGCAAACCATGCAAACATCAGTAGAAAAACAATTAGGAAAAATCTTAACTAAAAATCTTGGCATGAGAAAAGTGTGGCTCTTGCATCACAACAATGCACCAGCTCTCACAGCACTGTCTGTGAGGGAATTTTTAATCAGTAAACAAATAACTATATTAGGACACTCTACTCACATGATCTTTGTCTTTTTTCTTTACCCAAAGATAAAAGAAATATTGAAAGAGTTGGCCATTCCAGAAAAAGAGCTTCAAAATTGCTTCAAAGGGTGGAGTAGGCCCTGGCATCAATGTATAGTTTCCTAATAGGCATACTCGGAAGGTGAGCACAGTGATATTCAGCAATAAAGTATGTAACACTTTTTCTAGGATGGATTTGTGATCTCAGCTGTTAACTGTATGAAGTTTGGAATTGGATATAAAGTTTGGAATTTAAAAATAAATTATTGTTCCAAAATAAAAATAAAATAAGAGGACATAGATGAAATGAGAAAGATAAATTATTGCTAATTAATAAAGCTGGGCTCATAAGAACTTAATACATCATGGTTTCTACTTTTGTGTCTATGGTAGAAAATTTTCCCTAATAAAAAGTCATATTTAAAAAAACAAAAAAGAATTTGTCAATGAGCAAAAGTGTCTCTTCCATTCCTGATTCCCTGCTGTGCTCTCTGCCTTGTCCCTCGTTCTGAGCACACACCATGTGAATGCTTCACCTGTACAGCAAGTTGTCACGTAACATAGTCCGTAGGTTCTTGGAAACTGTGACTTTTTAAGATAAACAAAACCATTTTTTATTATAGGCTACTTAATATAAACAAGTTAAATTTCTATGGCATATTTCTAGACACAGAAACATCACAACTTCTAACTAAAGATCAGACAACTTCTAACATTAAACATTAAAATAAATGTGAGCTATTTATACATTGAAGAGGGATTAATAAAGATAAGTAAGATGACTATTAACCTAATTATTCCAGTTTAGAGTTTTGTGTGGCCAGAGCCCATTGTGGCAGGTTTGGACACCATCCTATCACAGGGACCATTCACACACATGCCTACACTCACTCACGCTGGGACAGTTTCTAGGCATCCTCAAACTTTTTAAACAGGAGGCCAGTTCACTGTCACTCAGATCGTGGGAGGACAGGACTATACATGGACTATACATGGACTATAGTCTAAAAAAAAAAAAAAAAAGAACAAATTCCTATGCACACTGCACATATCTTATTTTGAAGTAAAAAAACAAAACGGGAACAAATACAATCACACCATCTCATGTGGCCCACAGGCTGCAGTTTGAGGACCCCTGGTAGACTCTCCAGTTCACCTCACATGCACATCTTTGGGATGTGGGAGGAAACTGGAGTACTTGGAGAAAATATAGACATGTGGGAAATGTGCACATTCCACATAGATGGTGACCCTGGCTGGAAATTGATTTTTTTTTCTCATCAGCGTTATAACAAAACGATGTGGGATCAATGGCTCGGTGGGTCAGTAACATTGAAAGCTGTGTTTCAAAGCCATTGTCAGGAGATTTGGAATTTTTAAGTCATTCCAGGAAGCTCAAGGCTTCTGGATGACATACAACCCACAGGAGAAAGAATCTTTTATTTTCTGGCTACGGATTGATTCTTTGACACTAAGGGGTTAACAGGTCCCAGTTTGTCTTAAGTTCATCCTTACAAGTGAACTGTATTGACAGAGTCAACCCTGAGCCTAGGAAGCTTCTGCCTATTACCTTGTGTCCTTACGGAGATGGGTTGTTCTTTGTTGTGGTTCTGAACTCTATTCTGGTTTGAATTCTCTTTGCTTGCTATGCCCTGTGTGTGTGGCTTTTTGATTAACCAGAGCTGACCCTCCCCATCCTCAGCCAAGTTCCCTGTGTGTAGAGTTGATCTATACCAGGTCTGTTTAATTCAGTGAAGTCCTTCACAGGATCCAAATGAATTTTTGACTTTGTAGATTCAAGCTTTATATGTACATGGCTGCTTCATAAGGTGATTAAAGTTTTTTGTATTTATTATTTCTGACCAGAATTTGGTGGCTGGAATGTCCTTTGTGGTTGCAAGAGTCATAATAACCATATTCTTGACCATGCCTTTTAAGTATTTAGGGAAGATGAGCCATGTATTCAAGATTTATAACCCTCCCAGGCCTGAGCCTCATGACTGACTTCAAAATGAGTAGATAAAATATCAGATGTGATATTATGTCAATATCAAATATTCTACCAAATAGAATATAATAATGACATAATAATAAATGTTACTTGTTTCCATGTTACAAAAACAAATGATCTATAAAACAGTTTTACTTGTTAATGTATTTTTTTCCCTTGGAATCAATAGACTTTCATGAAGAAAGGGGTTTGAATCATAATCCCCAAAAGATACAATCCCAAACGTTGAAATTCCTAAAGTTTAAAATCTCTAACATTTAAAAATCTCAAAAAAACCACAATCACAGGACAGCTGCATAGTGTTAGGGAGAATTATTTCCTTATTATTGTTTTTGTTTGAAAATTATGGTTTAAGGAGATGTCGATGAGTGCCAAGTTGACAAGAGGGGACTTGTGGACTTAATTTTCAGGTACCAACTTGACTAGATTAAGGAATATCTAGAAACCTGGCAAAGCATTATTTTGGGCATGTTGTGAGGATGTTTTCTGGTGAGATTAGCATGTGAGTCTGAGTAGACCAGGTGGGGATACCTGCTATCATTGTGGGGAGGCACCATCCAATCTGCTGGGGCCCAGAGAAAACCAATACAGAAGGCAAACTGGTCTCTCACATCTGGACAGACTTCTCTTCTGCTGCCTTGGATGTCAGAACTCCAAGCTCATCAGCCTTTGGACTTCAGGACTTAAACCAGCAGTCCCTGGGTCCTGAAACTTTTGGCCTCATATTGAGAGTTAACCATCACCTTCCCTGAGCCTGAAGCCTTTTGACTTATGTTGAGCACGCTACCGGCATACCCGGGTCTCCTGCTTGCAGTCTGCTGTGGACTTCTCAGCCACCATCATTACATGAGCCAATTCCCCTAATAAATCCCCTCTCATATATATCTCTACACATATCCTATTGGTTCTGTCTCTCTGGAGGTGCCCGACTAGTATAGATTTGGTATCAGGAAAGCCAAATACATTCTTTTTTACTGTATTCCTTACAACACAACAGAAATGACCTGTGAAACTTTCCCCTTAAAAAAATACTGTGATAAGATATGAAGCTACATGAATTAATGGTGAAAGAGAAAAGTCTAAAAGCAAATTGTTTTGGGTGGTGTAAAAGCAGAAAAACACATAATTGCAACATCTAGGCAATAGCCAGATTTTCAAATGGGCAGGTTATACTTATAAAACTTGCAGAGCCCAACCATTCTCCAAACATAAGTGCAGTGTTTCAAAGAGCAGAAAAGAAGTGAAAATGGAGGTGAAAACTACAAGAAATCTCTCCTTCCCAACTATTCTACCTTGTATGACTTCTGCCCTATCACTCACAGTGCCTTCAAAAAATGCCCTTCAGCAGAGAATAAAAAAATTCAACAAGCCCAGTGACCTTCTGAACCAGGGACATTCGCCAGTGTTGAGGTTCTTCCAGTGATACTCCACATTAAGTGGTGAATTATTCTCGATTAGGGATTTCATTGTCAAAATGGATAGACTTCTTATATTTACCATAAAATATGACATTAAAAAACTAGCACATGCTTCATTTTAGCTAATAGATGGCACTTTCAAAACTGTCCTCACTGTTTTTTATCAACCATATACAAGTCATGTCCCTGTTGGATCCAATAATACTAAAATTTATTTGTTTGTGTATTAATGGCTGGAAAAAGTACAGGACTTTACAAACCTGTATTTGAAGATTTGGTGGATGATGTAGAAGAACATGTTTTTAAATCAAATATCCAAATCATAATGACATATTTGGAATTATGTTCAATCAAGACTTCTAAAAATTAATTTCAAAGTGTCACCAACAAAGTTTGTTTTTTTCCATTCAACCCAATGTGTTCGCCACAAAATTTAGATGAGTGAACTGTCCAAATGAAAAGGCAACGAGAAAAACTTCAGTTTATAAACGTGTCATCCTTTCTCTTATAGGATGATCTCTTTTTAGTTTTTTTTTTTTTTAAGAAAAAAGTAAAAATGTGTCTCTTGTCTGAATTGGCATTCTAGCTGATGACATTTCAAGAGCTTTTGATAACTTAAAGTAGCATTTGCCTGAATCAGTCTGAATTTCAATGCACTCCTTGCCATTTTTTTTTCTTCCCTATGATTCAGCACAGTAATTGTCAAAGGATCCCTATATTAGAGGTAATTTGAACGTTATACATTAAAATAAGACAATAGATTTTCTTCTGCTCTGTCTATTGAAGACACAAGGACCAACTCACTTTTTAAACATGGCAACCTAACGAGTACCAATACAAGGAATATATATATTATATAAAACTATATATCTACATCTATATCTATATTTATATATATATAAAACTTCTATTGCTATGGTCATTCCAACCCTCAAATAAAATCCTAAAACTAAAAGGAAAGAAAAAAAGCAAGACAATTTTGGCTTTGTTTGGTATCAGCAGCTACTGAGGTCTATATAATGAAGCCAATTTTTTTTGTTTTGTTTTGTTTTTTGTTTTTTTTTTATATTTTATATATTTTTTTATTATAGATAAAAATATGCACCATAAATGTGGCCCGACCCAAACCTCCCCCCTCCTTTCCCCTTCCTTGGTCCTTTCCCCATAGTCTTGTGGTATAGTTGAGTTATAGCCTTCATGTGAAAGCTATAGTTTAGCTTCATAGTAGGGCTGAGTACATTGGACCCTTTTTCTTCCATTCCTGAAATACTTTGCTAAGGAGAATATGTTCCAGCTCCATCCATGTAAACATGAAAGAGGTAAAGTCTCCATCTTTCTTCAAGGCTGCATAGTATTCCACGGTATACATGTACCACAATTTGCTAGTCCATTCGTGGGTTTTACTTATTGTTCACTTAGCTGTGCAGAAGCTTTTCAGCTTAAATAAGTCCCACTTGTTAATTTTTGTTGCTGCTGCAATAGCCACTGAAGTCTTTGTCATAAAATTTTTCCCCAGTCCATCATCAGGAGTTTTCCCCATACTTTCTTCCAAGATGTTTATCATTTCATGTCTCAGACTTAATCTTTTATCCATATTGAGTCAATTTTTGTAAGGGGTGAAAGACGTGGGTCAAGTTTTAGTCTTTTACATGTGCTTATCCAGTTCTCCTAGCACTATCTGTTGAGTAAAGATGGTTTTCTACACTGTATGATTTTGTTAGGTTTATCAAAGATCAAGTGGCAAACAGAGACTGGTTTCAAATCTCGCTTTTCTATTCTGTTCCATATGTCTTTGTCTATATTTTACCAATACCGTGCTATTTTGATTACTGTGGACTTGTAAGAAGTCCTGAAGTCTGGTAGGGTGATGTCTTTGGTTTTGTTTTTATTATTAAAGCCTTAGTTATATGCGTTTTTATCTGGTTCCATATAAGACGAAGTACTATTTTTTCCAGTTATTCAAAATACAGTGTTGGTACTTCCATGGTGATTGCATTGAATCTGTAGATTGCTTTGAGTGTAATAGACTTTTTGACAATGCTGATTCTTTAAAGTTAAGAATATGGTATGTTCTTCCATTTGTTAGTGTCTTCTGCAATTTCTTTTCTTAGGGTTTCATAATTCTCTTTGACAAGATCTTTCACCTCTTTTGTTGGGTATATTCCTAAGTATTTCATTTTCTTTGAAAGGAATTGTGTCATTGATTTGCTTCTCAACTTGGCTGTTATTGGCATATACAAAGGCTACTGATTTGTGGACATTGATTTTATGCCCTGAGATGTTTCTGTATTTCCTGATGACTTCCAGTAGTTTTGTGGTTGTTTCTCTGGGGTTTTCTAAGTATAAGATCCTATCATCAGCAAAGAGGGAGAGTTTGACCTCCTCTGCTCCCATTTGGATGCCCTTTATTTCCTTCTCTTGCCTGTTGAATTATTGGCTAGATTTTCCAGAACTTTGTTGAATAATAGTGATGATAGTGGACATCCTTGTCTGGTTTCAGTTCTAAGTGGAAAAGCTTTCAGTTTTACACCATTCAGTATAATTTAGTTAGTTATTAGATGGTTTTAATCAGCTTACAAAATTTGCTACCTGTGCCTATTTTCATGGGTTCTCTTTAGAAAAGGATGCTGAATTTTGTCAAATGCTTTTTCTACATCTATTAGACGATCATATGATCTTTGTTTTTGCTTTTATTGGTATGATATGATGTATTGCATTTGTGTATTCCTGTATGTTAAATCAGCCTTGAATTCCTTGGATGAAGACTGGTTGATCATAACGTATATTTCTTTTGATGACTAATTGCAATCTGTTAGCTAAGATTTTGTTGAATATTTTTTGCATTGATATTCATTAGTGAAATTGGTCTGTTAGTCTCCTTTTTGGTTGGATACTTTCCTGGTTTTGGAATCAAGGTGATGTTTGCTTCATAGAATGTGTTGGGGAAGACTCCTTCCTTCTCAATGTTTTGAAATAGGTTCTGCGATATAGGTACAAGCTAATCTTTGAAGGTTTGATAGAGTTGTGATGTGAAGCCATCTGGTCCTGGGATTTTTTTTGTTGTTGTGGAAGATTTTTTTTATTGTTTCTGCACTCTCGGTGCTTGATATTGGTCTATTCAAGAAGTCTGTTTCTTCCTGGCTAAGTTTAGAAAGACGGTACGATTCAAGGTATTGATTATTTCCTCTACATTGTCAAATTTCTGATCATAGAGTTTTTTTGCTTTGCAGTAATCAGAAATAATCTCTTGCATCTCTGTGGTATCAGTTGTTATTTCCCCCTTTTCATTTCCAACTGAAGTTGTTAAAGATTTTACTATTCTATTTTTGGTTAATCTGGTCAATGGTTTATCAATTTTTTTTATCTTTTTAAAGAATGAACTTTTTGTTCATTAATTTTCTGAATGATTCTTTAATTTTCAATTTCATTTATTTATGATTTAATTTTGGATATTTTTTTTTTTTTTGCTAGGTTTGGGATTGTATTATTCTTCCCTTTCCATTTCTTTAAGATGATTCATTAGGTTATCAATGCATTCTACTTCTCTTTTCAGATGTGGGCATCTAATGCAATAGATTTCCATCTTAGGACTGCTTTATTTTATTTTTTTATTAAATCATAGATGTGTACATTGATATAATCATGGGGCATCATACACTAGGTTCATAAACCGTATGACACATTTTCATCACACTGGTTGACATAGCTTTCCTGGTGTTTTTTTAGTTACTGTGCTAAGACATTTGCATTCTACATTTACTAAGTTTCACATATATACTTGTAAGATGCACCACAGGTGTAATCCCACCAATCACCCTCCCTCTACCCTCCTCCCCCCTCCCTCCCCTCCCTTTCCCACCCCTACTATGAAACTAATTTAGGGCTTTCACATGAAAGCTATAACCCAGTTACAACCTAAGATTAGGACTGCTTTTGCATTGTCCCACAGGTTTTGGTAGCTTGTGCCTTCATTGTTGTTATGCTCAAGGAAGTTATTCATTTCCTTTTTGATCTCTTCCTTGACTCAACTGTCATTCAGCATAAGGTTGTTTAATTTTCATATCTTTGTGTAGGGATGAAAATTTTTGTTGCAGTTGAGTTCCACATTTATTGTCTTGTGGTCTGAGAAGATACAAGGTATAATTTCAATTTTTTTTATTTTGTTGAGGTTTGATTTGTGTCCTAGGATATGATGTATTTTGGAGAACCTTCCATGGGATGATAAGAAGAATGTGTATTCTTTAGCTTTGGGATGATGTGTGCTATATATTTCTATTAAGCACAGTTGTTCTGGGGTCACATTTGATTCCCTTGTATCTTTGTTTACATTCTGTTTAGAGGATCTGTCCAGTTCTGTTAGAGGAGTATAAAAGTCTCCTGATATTACAGTGTTAATAGGATATAATATTGCTCAGACTAATAAAGGTCTTTTTTAAAAATCTGGAAGCATTTAAATTAGGTTGATAAATATTCAGAATTTAAATGTCCTCTTTTTGTATTATTCCAATTGACCAATATGAAGTATCCACTTTGTCCTTTTTGACATGCTACTTTAATCTACTATATCTGAAAATAAGAATATAATCCCTCTTTCTTCTGATTCCCATTTGCTTGAAAAATTGTTTTCTATCCCTTAACTTTGAGTTTTACTTTGTCCTTTGAGGGTAGGTGAGTTTCTTGCAGGCAGAAAATGGATGGCTTGAGATTTTTTAGACAAGAAGACAGCCTATGTCTCTTCAGTAGAGAATTAAAGCCATTAACATTTTTGGAGATAATTGATAAGTGTGGTGGAGTTCTCTTTATCTTATGCTGTGAATGTCCATTGCTTAGTTTTATCTTTTGCATCCTTGTAGAGGGTAGGTTTTGTTCTTGATCTTCTTGGTGTTTATTTTGCTGTTGGACCATTATGATGGTCAATGTGTAGAATAGGTCTAAGTATTTCCTGTAGAGCTGGTTGCTTCTCAGTAAAAGATTTTATTTCTTCACTAATTTTAAAGCTTAGCTTAGCAGGATATAGAATTCTGGGCCTAAAATTGTTATTCTTTAGTAAGTTAAAGGTGACTATTGTCTTCTATTTTTAAATGTTTCATTTAAGAAGTCTGTAGTCACCCTAATGGATTTGCCTCTATAAGTCAATTGGTGCTTAATCCTGACTGCTTGCAGAATTAAGTCTTGACTTTGGAAAGATTCTTGATGATATGTTTTAGAGAAACTCTGTTTGAGTTGGGATAACCTCCACCTGAATGCAAGTACTTACCACTTCTTCACTGCTTTCACCCTCATCTTGGGGTCCTGAAGGTCCTGCTGTCTCTCTGTGCCCTCTAAGGGATGTTTCTCAGTTAAGCCCACAACCCAGAGGTTCCTGGAGTCTTTCCTCTCCAATATCATCACTCACACCTGTAAAGATGCTGTCTCTAGTGCTGTGTCTTGCTCTGCCCTTCAAAAACACTGTTCTTTCTTGATGGGTGGGGGTTTAGCTGGGTCATAGGAGAGAGATACTTTAAGTCAGAATTAGAACCTGTGCACAGGCCACAAAGCAAGAAAACTTATCCCTCAAAATTGAGTGTGATTTAGAGAAAATGTAATTTTCCAGGAGATAATTATTCATGCGTATAAATCTTGTAGTAAGATGGTAATGAGAATAACCAATTCTTAAAGAAATAGGTGACAGTGGATGGGAGAGGATAATATTATTGTGGAAAGTGGAGAAAAATAAAAACAGGAAAAACAAGTGCATATAATATCATGACTGCATGTCAATCCCCAGGACATGGTGCAATCCCCTTTCTTCTGCACACTCAAAATTATAAAAGAAAAAAAAACCATAATAATTCTAAGTTTTATCAACATATTGTTAAAATTTAAAATGAGTTAACACATACTTTGCAAAAAATTTGATTGACAGATACTCTTAGAGGGTAACTTCAAATTAAAGCATTAGGATTATTTTCTCAATATTTTGTAAAATTATTAAAGTGAGCAGATTTCAGAAAAATGCTATAATGTATTTGGGGCTCTGAAATTATTTATTATGCACAATTTTGACAGTTCATTATAATTGAGTTAAAATTCTTTATTGAGAACATATATAATTGAATTTTAAGGGGTTCATGTTTCCTTAATAAAACGTATCTGGACATTCTCTTTCATTATTGCATGTGATTCTATTAACCTCAAACTTGATCCTTTGGACGATGAACAAAATTATAATTGACATTCTCTATCTGTATTCAAATGGTCTATGACCCAGATCTTCAAATCTTGCTTACCAAAGGGGAATTTAAAATGGTTAGTTGTGTGAGAATAAAACTCAACATTTTTGTATTTCATCATTTGAATGACAATTTCAACTCTTTGTAGGAAAGGATATAAATCCTATTAATTTATTGAAAACAAACCCAGCTGGCCAGAAAAATTAAATAAAATTTGTCTCTTGAGAGAAGCATTATTTGATATGTAAACCTTTGGTTAATTTTTCCATTAATTCAAGCAATGAATAGAAATCATGTAGAACACTGAGGGTCCTTAAAAATGTTATGACTGTTAACTATTTCTGATATTTTATTTTAACTATTTCTACCCTTTTACTTACTTAGGAATGTTTTCACATTATGTATAATCTTTTTTTATTCCTTTCCAAAGGTCTTTGGACATACTTTAGTTAAATGACCTATAGAAATATATTGCTCTTCTTACTCAATGAAGACAGGGATATGACAGAGAAATGACAGACAAATGGATAGATGATAAATACATAGGGTGATATATAGATATAAATGATGACAGATAAATAGATAATAGGTAGATAGGCAGATGAATGATACTATATGTTATATACTCTGTTAGATAAAGTTATTCAAAGATAGAAACGTTTTCTGAAAGCATAGGGGAGAAATGTGAATAAGAAAGACAAATTTCATGGAATATAAATTTTTTGGTAATAGAGTCAAGAAAAATAATACTCTTATTCATCCATAACACAATAAAAAAATAGGGCATTTGGGTGAAGAAGTAATATGAATGGTTAATTACAAGAACATACTCAAAAAATAGATTTGCAAAGTTAAAACTTTGGTTCTGCTTAACTTTCAGTTATAAGACCTTGAGAAAATTTCTTAAAATTTCTACACATCTTTTTTACATATAAAAAATAGAGATTATAAATATGTCTACTCATAGTTATTTTTTCCTAGAGAATTAAGTGAGTATTCACATGTAAAATATCCCAAAGCATTATTGGATCATAGAATATATGTACAGTCACAGTCATCCTTGGGAATATTAGGCAATTTGTTCCAGGACCTGTGTGTACCCAAATTCATGTATGCTCAAGGACTTAAGTTAGCCATTAAGAACTGCATATATGAAAATCTCTGTATATGTGAATTCCATATCCTTAGAGTATTACATTTTCAACGCACCATTTGGTTGGAAAAACTCCACCTGTTGAGTGGAGCCACACAGTTCATACCCATGGTAGTCAAGATGTATATATGGGACCCTATAATTAAGTTTGTGAACTCATCCTAGAAAAGCTGCGGCACACCTCATTCCTGAATATCACCATACTTTTGAAGTGCGCCCCCTTGGGGGTTCTGCATGGACTCCAGCACCTTGCCCACCCTTCAAAGCAATCAATTCCAGAGCTCTTTTTCTAGAATGACCATCAGAGATGTTGCTAATTACCCTTGATGTCATGCAGAAATGCTATGAAAATGTCTTCCTTTCAAAGGACTTGTGGTTTCTGGCTCAGGAACAGACCCCTGTTTCCTACATAGAGCAATAACTACATTGGTTTTTCTTGATTCACTCTTTCCCTGAGTTGGGGTGATGTGATGAGACTCCTATGTTGTCCTATACACCTCACAGATGAGGATTTCAGAAAGTGTGAATCTGGGAGATTGTGTTATGATAATATGTGAGGTACAGCTGTGCCATCTTGCCTCTGAAAAAGGGAGGCAAATACTTTCTCCCTGGTGTAAACAAATTCCTCAAGAATATAAGGGGGGAATATCCTGGCTTCTTATCCTTTAAAATGTGATAAATGAATAAAAGTATGGGGCATGAGTGATGGACTTGAGACAAGCATCTCAGAGTTGGCTGTTCCTGGAATGTCCCCAAGCCCTGAATCACAACTTCCTGGAAGTGCAAAGCCATACATTTGGGGAGGTAAATTGCTTACTATCTCTTTAGTACCTTCCAAGGTTTGCCCTTTAACAAGATCCCAGTAAAATTTGTTCACAATGCCCTAATTACATAGAAAAAAAAAAAAAAAATATATATATATATATTTATTTATTTATTATTAAATCATGGTTGTGTACATTAATGTGATCATGGGGCAGCATACACTAGTTTTATAGACGTTTGACACATTTTCATCACACTGGTTAACATAGCCTTCCTGCATTTTCTTAGTTATTGTGCCAAGACATTTACATTCCACATTTATTAAGTTTCACATATACACTTGTAAGATGCACCGCAGGTATAATCCCACCAATCCCCCTCCCTCTGCCAACCTCCCCCCTCCCTCCGCTGCCCTTCCCCCTTCCCCCTATTCTTAGGTTGTAACTGGGTTATAGCTTTCATGTGAAATCCATAAATTAGTTTCATAGTAGGGCTGAGTACATTGGGATACTTTACTAAGAAGAATATGTTCCAGCTCCATCCACATAAACGTAAAAGAGGTAAAGTCTCCATCTTTCTTTAAGGCTGCATAATATTCCATGGTGTACATATACCACAATTTCTTAATCCATTTGTAGATCGATGGGCACTTGGGTTTTTTCCATGACTTAGCAAATATGAATAGGGCTGCAATAAACATTCTGGTACAAATATCTTTGTTGTGATGTGATTTTTGGTCTTCTGGGTATATGCCTGGTGGAGGAATTATAGATTGAATGGCAGGTCTATTTTTAGATCTCTAAGTGTTCTCCATACATCTTTCCAAAAGGAATGTATTAGTTTGCATTCCCACCAGCAGTGTAGACCTGTGCCCTTTTCTCCACATCCAAGCCAATATCTCTGGTCTTGGGATTTTGTAATATAGGCTAGTCTTACTGGAGTTAGATGATATGTCAAAGTAGTTTTAATTTGCATATCTCTGAAGATTAAAGATGAGCATTTTTTCATATGTCTGTAGGCTGTATGCCTGTCTTCTTCAGAGAAGTTTCTCTTCAAATCCCTTGCCCAGCCTGCAATGAGATCACTTATTCTTTTCTTGCTTATACATTTGAGTTCTCTGTGGATTCTGGTTATTAAACCTTTGATGGATACATAATCTGCAAATATCTTCTCAAATTCTGAGGGCTCTTTGCTTGCTTTACTTACTGTGTTCTTGGCTTTGCAGAAGCTTTTCAGTTTGATCAGGTCATAGTAGTGTATTTTTGAAGCTGCTTCAATTGCCTGGGGGGTGCTCCTCATAAAATACTTGCCCAGGCCAATTTTTTA
>CAUYPK010004856.1:0-23332 GCA_963574355.1 Loris lydekkerianus
TTATAGCTTTCATGTGAAAGCCCTAAATTAGTTTCATAGTAGAGCTGAGTACATTGGATACTTTTTCTTCCATTCTTGAGATACTTTACTAAGAAGAATATGTTCCAGCTCCATCCATGTAAACATGAAAGAGGTAAAGTCGCCATCTTTCTTTAAGGGCTGCATAATATTCCATGGTGTACATATACCACAATTTATTAATCCATTCGTGGATCGATGGGCACTTAAAAGCCCAAGATCTTATCTATTCTATTCTGCTAGCTGATCGCCTAAAACTAGGTGATCTATGTTAGATCTATGATCTAACTCAACATTGGTGGAGAGATATGCCTCACTAACCAGCACACACACGCAGAGTACCTGGCTTTATTTTTTGTCAGCTATCTGGTATAGCTCTAAGCCTCAGAAGACCACAGGACTACATGAGGGCTTTGTTGTAGTTTTGCCTCAAAAGGAGAATCTCTCTGTAGCAGAGCCTGCTCTGGTCACCCTCAAAACCCAAAGACTAAGAATTCTGGATTCTTGGTTAGAACTTGCATGAGGCCTTTGTGAGGCCAGATAAGGGTGGTTGCCATGGCAATCACAGGGCCTGGGGCTGGGGGGCTCCCAGTGCCCCTGACACTCGCTCTGCTTCCTCACTCCCACCGTATTTCCCACCTGCCAGTACCCTGAGGCATCTTCATCATTTCGGCAGCCTTCCCCTCTGTTTCCTGAGGCCCTGCTCTTCACTCCTCATCTCCTCCTCACTTCTTCACCCCCTCAAGACTCCCAGCTGGCTCTTGTCATCCCTCACTTCTCACTCCAGAGTCTTCCTCCTCCTCCTCCCCCTGTCCCTGCCTCTCGCACTTGACTCCCTCTCTCCGTCTGCAGCCATAGTGCTGCCTCCCTCTCTTCCCCTTCTCCCCTCCCACTGCCCTGACGCCCTCCACACTCTTGGCTTTCTTCCCCCCACTTGAGCTGGGTCAGCTATATCCAGGATAATAAGTATGGGGGTTGGGCGGAAAAAAGGGACGGTGACTCCTCATGAGCAGAATCCAAGCCCAAGATCTAAAAGGGGGTCCAAATCTAGTAAGAAAACAAAGATGAAGACGAAAAAAAAAAAGAGAGATTTAGAGGAACTGAAGAAGGAAGTGGTCATGGTAAGAACACCCAAAATGGATGCTGACAAGTTGCCCTCTGAAAACACTCCTCAGCCTTCAGCTTAAATGTCTTTTAACTTCTTCCCTTGAGAATTAACCACTCAGGCCACAGCCACCCGCTTCTGCAGGATGTTTCTCCCTCCCTGGAATTGACCTGGGTCACCACTTCAAGAAGGTGGTGGGTCAGCTGATCATAGAGGGGTCACCACCTCAATGACTCTACTGTCCCCCACAGGATGATCACAAGTTAACCTTGGAAGAGCTGAGTGCCAAGTATTCTGTGGACCTGACAAAGGTGAGTAAGGAACATTCTGAGGGAGGCAGAGGGTCTTTGACTCTGACTTTGAGTCTGCCAGGACAAAAGTTGAGCTGAAACACATTCTTCTTAGTAAAGTATCTCAAAGATGGGGGCGTGGGGGAAGTATCCAATATACTCAATACTAATATGAAACCAGTATATAAACAACTATATGCCCACCTGAAAGAAAAACAAATATAGTCTAGCAAGGGGGAGGGGAGAGGTGGGAGAGGAGAGGGAGGAGGAGGGAGGGTGACTGGCGGGATCTCACCTAATGTGCACAATGTGAGGGTGTCCAGCACGTCCCCTGGGTGAAGGGCTCAACTACCACTTAAACTTTATCTTAGAACTGAAAACAGTATAACCTAAACATCTGTACTCTCATATTGATTTGAAATTAAAAGAAAAAAATATATACATAAACAAAAAGTATATATTAACAAAAAGTAGAGGTAGAAGTCAAGCCCTCTAACTTCCAGCCCAAAATTTTACCTCCTACCACTCTCTGGCCAAGTTCCACAGAACATTACCTAGAGAAAGATGATAATGGTAACTACCCCAAAGAAAGTGTAGAACTAGGTAAGAGGTAAGGCAATGCTTCTCAAGCTTCTTATCCTTAGGACCCTTTCCATTCATTATTTATTAAGGCTCCAAAAGAGCTTTCACTTCAGTAGTGTACATCTATCCATATTTACCATACTAAAAATTACAATTGAGAAATTTGAAAAGTATTTCACAATTGGTTTAAAAACAACAAGATTAGGCTCACAGTGTAATCCCAGCACTTTGGGAGGTCAAGATGGGTGGACTGCTTGAATTCAAGAGTTTGAGACCAACCTGAGCAAGAGTGAGACCCCTGTCAGGGAAAATAACTGTGCATTGTGGTGGGCACCTGTAGTCCCAGCTACTCAAGAGGCTGAGACCAGAGAATCACTTGAGCCCAGGAGTTTGAGGTTGCTATGAGCTGTGATGCCATGGCACTCTACCAAGAACAACATAGTGAGACACTGTCTCAAAAATAATAATAATAAATTTTAAAAAATAAAAATAACAAGAATAAATTAATTGTATGTTAGCATAAAAATATATTTTCAACAGATAACCATATTAAAAAAAATTAGTGGCATCTTCCTCTTTTTTCTTTTTTTTAAGACAGTCTCACTATGTTGCCCTCGGTAGAGTGCTGTGGCATCACAGCTCACACAACCTCAAACTCTTGGCTTAGGAGATTCTCTTGCCTCAAGCCTCCCAAGTAGCTGGGATTACAGGCGCCCACCACAAGACCTGGTTATTTTTTGGTTGTAGTTGTCATTGTTGTTTGGCAGGCCCAGGCTGGATTTGAACCCACCAGCTCTGGTGTATGTGGCTGGAGCCCTAGCTGCTGAGCTACAGGCACCAAGTCAAGCATCTTGCACTTTTGCAAACCTCTTTAATAACCAGCTTTTTAATAGAAGATAGCTGGATTCTTATATTTTTCTGTGTTAAATCTGTTGAAATATTGGATTATGTAATGGAAAATTCCACCTTATACTCTTAAGAGAATGAGAATGAAAGAGCAAATGGTTTAGTAAAGTAGGAAAACTGATCTTGAGACCCCCTGAAGGAGTCTTAAGACCCCTTGGATGTTTCAGGGGGAGGTTGGGGAGTGGCCAGTGGGGATTGGTAGATTTTATCCTACTATCAATTTCATTTAAAGGAATAAATACATAAGCTGTGCACAAGACTAGAATGAGAATCTACAAATTCATGTCTTTAGCTCTTTCTTTCTTTCTTTCTTTTTATTGTTAAATCATAGCTGTGTACATTAGTGTAATCAAGGGGTCCAATGTGCTGGTTTCATATACAATCTGAAATATTCTCATCAAACTGTTCAACCTAGCCTTCATGGCATTTTCTTAGTTACTGTATGTAGACATTTGTATTCTGCCTTTAGTAAGTTTCGCCTGTACCCATTCTAAGATGCACCATAGGTGTGACCCCACCCATTACCCTCCCTCCACCCTTTTTTTTTTTTTTCTTTTGGAAACAAAATCTCACTCTGTTGCCCCAGGCTAGAGTGCCCTGGTAGCTCACAGCAACCTCAGACTACTGGGTTCAAGTGATTCTCCTGCCTCAGCCTCCCAAATAACTGGGACTACAGGCATGCACCACCACACCTGGCTAATTTTCTATTTTTAGTAGAGACAGGGTCTTGCTCTTGCTCAGGGCTAGTCTGGGACTCCTTATCTCAAGCGATCCACCCTCCTTGGCCTCTCAGAGTGCTAAGATTATAGGTGTGAGCCACTGTACTTGGCTTCTTTTCTTTTGTTGTAATTGTACAGTTGGGATCCCACTATATTGCCCAGGCTGGTCTTGAACTCCTGGCCTCAGCAATCCTCTCAGTTCAGCCCACCAAAGTGCTGAGATTATAGGTATAAGCCATTGCACCCAGCCTATTTCTTTGAAAATTTTTATGGATACATAATTATTATACGTATTTATGGGGTACATGTGATATGTTGACATAAGCATATAGTGTGTGGTGATTAAAGTAAGGTATCACCTCACCTTATCATTTGTTTGTGTTGGTAACATTTCAAATCCGCTCCTCTATTTGTTTTGAAATATACAATAAATTATTGTTAATTATAGTCATCCTTCTTATGCTACTGAACACTAGAACTTATTCCAAGTTGGAGAGTCAAAGTGCAGGTATCAATATGATATCAACATTATGTACGATATTTCATCATTACATTGGCCCTGCACATTATATTATCTGTATACATTTGTCTCCCCACTAGAGGTTCCTGAGGATAGAGATCATTCTTATGCATGATGGTAGCCTCAGCACCTTACCACAGTACCAGGCCTCAAGATACCCGCTCAAGTTCAAAAAGGTTTATGAATCAATCCATAAATTAAAAAAAAACAAAACTTTCTACTTAAGTATGCTAAATGATATCTCTTCTATAAACCAAATTTTTACATCCTACCTTATCTAGGAAGAACTTCCAGACCTTCATAGAGCTTCTTTGGTCCCTAGACTCATGCTGGGGCTGTAAATGGTAGGTTACCTTTGCTACAGCTGCCTTTCTTTTTACAGCTCTCTCTCCATCCCTATTTTTTCTCCACACAGGGCCTTAGCCCACAAAAGGCAAAGGAAATCCTGGCTAGAGATGGACCCAACGCACTTACGCCACCTCCCACCACTCCAGAATGGGTCAAATTCTGTAAACAAATGTTTGGTGGCTTCTCCCTCCTCTTATGGACTGGGGCCATTCTCTGCTTCCTGGCCTATGAGGTCCAGTTACATTTCCATAAGGACTCTACGAAAGACAATGTGAGTCTGTTCAACTAATACTGGCCAGCCCAGTCTCGTGTCAGCCCTTGTTTCTCTTCTGTTCAGCAGTCCTCTGCCTTAAATCCCTAATACTTCCAGCACTTTCTAAGGACACCCTTGGTCCCTCCTGGGTCCCCTTTCTTTTTATCTAGAAAGCTACTGGTTCAGCTTCCTGAGTTACAGGATTTCCCCCAAAAAACTTGCTGTCCTTTGATGATCTTTCCAATTGAGCATCAAAGCATTTAGTAGTCCCTTTCTCTTCCCCACAATTTTAACTTCTTCATCTCCTTCCTCCCAGCCTCCCTCACCATCTGCTCCCCACCACATGAATAACCTTCCTGAAGAGGAAGATCCAGGTCTTCTCTGACCTGGGATTTTGCTGAGTGCTCACCATAGCTCAGGGTTCCTTCACCAAGATGCCAAGTGTGCTGGCCCAGTCTCAGATTCTGCTCTCCAATTCAGCCCTATGGTCTCTTACACCTGGAGAAACTGCTCTTACCCTTGCCAGCAGATTTTCTTAGGATGAAGGGGAAGAGATGGACCCATTGATGAATTCTTTCTTTCCCCCACCCTAGCTGTACCTGGGCTTCGTATTAGCCCTGGTGGTGATCATCACTGGCTGTTTTTCCTACTACCAGGAGTCTAAGAGCTCCAAGATCATGGAATCTTTTAAGAACATGGTGCCACAGGTAGGACTGGTGAGGGAGGATCTAGTGAGAGAAGGTATTGAATGTGACCACACACACAACTATGAAGTCCCCTGGAGAAGTACACCGGACAATGAGTGAGCTGAGTGAGGCTGATGATAAGGCCTTCCAAGTGCCTATAAAAGTTGTGAGACCCACAGAAAGACACAACATAGCCTATGAAGTCATCTGGGCTAGCAAGTACAAACTAAATCTAATGAGGAAACACCAGACAAACCTCAAATGAGAACATTCTATTTTTTAAAAAGGCAGGTATTGGTGGAGAGGCTAGCTTCTTCCAATGTCAATGACATTAAAGGCAAAAAATAGTTGTGGGAATGTTCCAGAGTAAAGGAGACTGAGGAGACATGAAAACTAAATGCAGTACCTGGCCCTAGACCTGATTCTGTGTCAGAGGAGAAAATAATGCTGTAAATAATGTATTGGGGTCAATTGACAAAACTGACCAAAATATGAACAGTAGATTAAAGTATTATATCAATGCAAAACTTACTGAAGGTGGTGCCTGTGGCTCAGTGAGTAGGGCGCCAGCCCCATATACCGAGAGTGGCGGGTTCGAACCGGGCCCTGGCCAAATTGCAAAAGAAAGGAAAACTTACTGAAATTGGCAACTATATTGTAGTTAAGAGAATATCTTAATGCTCAGGAAATGTGCATTGAAATATTTTAGGAAAAGAGATCATATGTGTAACTTATCTTTAAATAGTTCAGGAAAAACATACACACACAGAGACAGGGAACAAATGGTAAAACAAGCAGTGTAAAATGTTAATAGGCGAGTCTGGGCAGAGGTGATACAGGTGTTGTTGGTACTATGTTTATTCTTGCAGCTTTTCTGAAAGTTTAAAAATTATTTTCAAATTAAAAGGTTTTTAAAAGTACCGGGAAAAAATAAGTCTGTATAGGGGGGTCCTGAGGCTGGAAACTTTGAAAGGAATGTGCTCCTAAGTTTCCCAATGATAATGATCATATTCTAGCATCGTAGCTCAAAATTTTCTTCCCCCTTTGGTATCAAAATAACCTAATTCCATTCTTGGGTAGGAGTTTGGGGACAAAGTGCTTTGATAGTTTTAAAGTAGAAGCTTGCAAATGATCAGTTAGTTTTTGCCGCCTAACAAACACCTCAAAACTGAGTAGCTGGAAACGTTCTATTTTTCATAGTACTCTGGCTGGGCTGTTGTTCTGATCTGGGCTGAGCTCAGTGGGTGCTGGATGGGCTGAGACAACTTCATTCACAGGTGTGCGGCCTCAGCTGAGATGACTAGGACAGCTGAGGCCTTCTCTTCCTGATTTCTCTTCTCCCAGGTAGCTGGCTCAGCCTTGTTTATTCAGTAGCACAGAGGTTCCCCAAAACAATAGGGCGAACCCCACCATGAAAGCACTTTTTAAGCTTCTGCTTGCATCACATTTGCTAATGTTCTATGGCCCAAAAGCAAGTCACATGGCCAAGCTCAGTGTTAGGGTTGGAGAGATAGACCCCACTTTTTAATCTGAACATCATCAATGTCACAGCGCGAACAGCCCAACAGACATCTATGGTAGGAATTTTCAGTCTACCAAAGACACCTTCAAGAATGTTGTAACGAGTGACGATAAGAAAAGGGAGTAAGAAGGAAAGAGACCAGGCTGCAAGTAGGATGGGGGAAGAAGAAGGTGTTGGAAATGACCCTGCTCTGTCCTCCCATAGCAAGCTCTAGTAATTCGAGGAGGAGAGAAGATACAGATTAACGTACAAGAGGTGGTGTTGGGAGACCTAGTAGAAGTGAAGGGTGGAGACCGAATCCCTGCTGACCTCCGGATTATTTCTTCGCAAGGATGTAAGGTGAGGAGAGGTGGAAAGCTATGAGGAGAGGCCAACCATGATCTTGTAGGGACCTATTCAAAACATTGAGAAGTTACAAGCGCAAATTTGCTAGAGTCAAGGTGATAGTGTATAAATTGGTTTTTTTCTGTATGACAGTGATGGTGTGGTCAGATACATTGTCTTTATAAACGAATCTTCCTTTTTTCCCATGCTCACCTTACAACTCATCCTCTTTCCCATCCCAGGTAGACAACTCATCCTTGACTGGGGAGTCAGAACCCCAGACCCGCTCCCCTGATTTCACCCATGAGAACCCTTTGGAGACACGAAACATCTGCTTCTTTTCCACCAACTGTGTGGAAGGTGAATATCACATCCTAAGTAGCATAGATTCAAAAGTAGAGACCAAAACAAAAAAATTTTGGTAACTATCTTCTAAAGCTAGTGGGGTAAGTAAAAGCTAAATTCTCCATCCCCCATGAGCTGTGTGACATTTGGTGAAAGGTCAAAGCCACCATTTCCACATGTACACAATGATGATACCAAAAGTTGTTACCCCATAGATTTTTGTGTGGATTGAAGTAATACATATAAAATGTTCAGCACAAGGCCTAATACACTGTATGTGACCTATAATTGTTAACTTTTATTCAAGATAGTGAATGAACTCTGCTCTGTGAGCTGAAAATAGCACAGACGTAATCATTCCTCTCTCCAAGAGAGTATACTGGCATTGGAAATTTGAGTTACCAGAAGTGCCACTTAGTTTTACCGCTCAAACTTTGCTTTACTCCTAGAACTTAGACCATCCTTTAATGGGGAGTTACTTCTGGCCAAAATGGTATCAAGGGGCCAGATGTGGTGGCTCACACCTGTAATCCTAATGCTTTAGAGTTCAACCTGGGAGGATCACTTGAGGCCAGGAGTTCAAGACCAGCCTGGGCAATGAAGTGAGACCCTGTCTCTACAAAAAAAGTAAAAAAAAAAAACAAAAAACCAGGTGTAGTAGTATGCACCTGTAGTCCCAAATACTCAGGAGACTGAGGTAGAAAGGTCACTTGTGCCCAGGAGTTTGAGGCTGCAGTGAGCTCTGATTGTGTCACTGCACTCTTGCCTCTAGAGTGAGACTCTTGTCTCTAGAAACAAACAAATAAACAAAACTGATGACAAGAAAAAAGAACCTGATGACAAGGGACTCAATATTATTATGTCGATCTCTATTTTTGCCCTCTTGCTTTAAGGAAGCCTAAAGACTACCTGAAACACACTTAAAAAAACATTATTCCTGCTTAAGAATCAATGTTTGGGTATTTAGAAATACCTGTTTTTTATTAAATGCATAGAATGTGTCAAATGTTATAGATATTATCTCTCTGAAGATATCTCACAATGGTGTATAGCAGATATTATCCCTGTTTTACCCATGAAAGACTCAGGTTCAAAGAAATTAAGTGCCATGCCCAAGAGTCCAACTCAACAGAAAAGGGGAAGGTCAGGAATATTAACGTAGGTCTGTCTTCAAAGCCCATGCTCTTCCCATAGACCCTCCTCTGAACCAAAAGATCACTCATGACCTCTCTGGTAATTAGGTATTTAATGTGAAAAAGTCTTAAAGGATAAGGGTAATGTTAAGACTGAATAGACTACCAGAAAGAATGCAGTTGGAAAATAAAATATACATATTAAAATAATTTTTTAAACCTTGACTGGACAGAAAGATGCATGTTAATGGGCTATCTCCAAAGACACTAGATTTCTATATTAGTTTTTAGGAAGAAATCCTACCCCAGATTTGCCCTTCCAAAGTAAGTTTTTCACCAGTTAAGTATATGCTTCAGATGTGGGATAGAAGGGAAGTGTTGGGAGGCATTGCACCAAAGAAGGATCTGTTTAGGTGGTAAGGGGTGTATAGAAGACAAATAGAAGCTAAGACATGACCAAGAGAGTGGGAATAAGTTGAAGGAGCTCTTGACTGTTGAACTGAGGAATTATTCTGCAATTTACAGACTAGTAGCATTACCTATGCCTTTACCTTCACCTCCCAACTCTCATCATTATGGACCTTGACAAGGCTGTGTTTCAAACTTCTCTTGTGGGTTCTCACATGCATCATCAACAGAGCCTAAGCTGTTCTCTGGCAATAGTGAGAAGGTATAAGAAGGAGCCAGCCTGGCATGGGATATTGGATGCTCAGCCTTTTTAACCTTTCCATGTTGACATCAAACCGTCCCATCTTTAGACATAAAGGGAATAACCTGTCTGTAAGCCCGAGGAAGTCATAGCAGAAGAAATAAAAATGAAGAACTAGACTAGGTCTGAGCAAGAGCAAGACCCCATTTCTACTCAAAATAGAAAAGCTAGCCAGGCGTAGTGGCAGGAACCTGTAGTCTCAACTACTCAGGAGTCCGAGGCAAGAGGATTGCTCAAGCCTAAGAGTTTGAGGTTGCTGTGAGTTATGATGACGCCATGGCACTCTACCCAGGGTGACAGAGTAGACTAAACCATGGCAAAAAATAGGAATAGATAACACCATACACTCTACTCATCTTCCCACCCCACCAAAAATATGAAACCCTTCAGCATCTGGCAAGTATTTTTCTATCATCTATCCACCAGGCTCAGTGAACATCTGTGGTAACCAGTTTGAAGCTCATTTATAGGATGCTTCATACTGTGAACCTTTCCAGAATTCCTTTTCCACAAACACATTGACCTGACCCATCCGCTGTATGAGTAGGACCCTGCTCTCAGACTCATTTAGCTGAAGCTGACCTTAGAAATGAGAACTGCTAGCTGCCATAAGTTATGACGTTGGTTGGAGCTTCTAGATTAGACCTGCCCCTCCTCAGTCACATGTATAATTTCATATTAATCCTTCTGGAAACACTACATTCATCTAAATGATAAGAAGAAAGAAACTAATAATTGGGTACCTACTAGGTGGCCAATGTTCCTCTAAGATTTTTTAAAAGCATTTCATTCTCACCACTTTGTGGGTGCTTTCATCTCATTTTCAAGATGAGGAAGCCTGAGTCCCAGGGAGGTGAAATGACTTGCCCAAAGGAAAAGAGCTAGTGATTTAGAAAGTTGAACTTCTAGCCCTGAGTCTTTCTGCTTCTAGAACAAGTGGTATTTCCATAATATGTTGCTTTTCTGACCGATTCCATAACTTTAATAGTAGAAATTTCAATCATTATGATAAGGTAGGAAGAATTATTTTAAACAAAGAATCTTATATGGCACCTCATTTCAAGATGTAATAAGCGGCTAGCGTCATGCGGTTATACAGGTGCTGTGTGGCCCAGTTCCTAGTAGGCCACAGACTAGTACTGGTCCATGGCCCGGGGCTGAGACTGCAGATCTACCTGGAAATAGTGTCAGATCCCACAGGCTGAGGACTCAATCATACAAGACTGCCCCCAACTTCAGACATTGGTCACAAGTCCCAGGTTGTAACCTATACTATGACTGTGTGTGTGAAGCCAAGCATGTTTTCCAACTGCCCTTCTGACTCAGGAGTGGTGCCACTGGAGAGAAAAGGACCCTAACAGGCCCAGAAGTCCAGCTGTTATGGCCTGTGCTACCCAGCAGAGGTCAGACTGACTCCAGCCAGCAAGGCAGGGATGGGGCTCACAGCTACCTCAAATTCTTGGGCTTGAGCAATCCTCTAGCCAGCAATCCAGGCTAAAGCAGGATTTCTCAACCGCTGACATTTGGGGCTGGACAAGTCTTTGTTGTGGGAGGGCAGGGCTGCTGTAGATTGTTTAGCAGCATCTGTGGCCTCTACCTACCAGTTGCCAGTAGCAGCCCTCTCCACCCCAAAAGGGATGCCAAACGTCGCCAAGTGTTGCCAGGAACAGGGTGTGGGATGAGAAATGCCTCCAGTTGAGAACTACTGGGTTAGAGGATGAGCAGATGTTAGAAGATGAACATAGGACGCTACCAGACAGGTAACAAGGGCAAAGCAGGAAATACACAAGCCACAAAAGATATTTAGATTAAGTGTAATGAAGGCCCTCTTGACAGTGAAGGCAAGTAGGCAATAAAATTGGGTATCTCTGGAGAACTGCGAAATCTCTTCAGAGATTTTTCTAGACTAGGAGACCTTTATTTGTAGAAACTAAATGTAGGAGAACAGAACACCATGACCTCCCAGAG
The DNA here is from genome assembly GCA_963574355.1 of Loris lydekkerianus. NCBI lineage: Eukaryota > Metazoa > Chordata > Mammalia > Primates > Lorisidae > Loris > Loris lydekkerianus. The sequence goes on from CAUYPK010004856.1 coordinate 11,429, forward strand.
GGCCTTGAGTTTCCACTTTGTTTTTGACCATTGACAGCTTTCTCTTTGTGGGACCCACACCCAACAGCCTTGCCAACTCAGACTTGGCACATCTTGAGTGACCACCTCTGGTAAAAAAAGAAAAAGTTTTATTTTCTGTTTCCCTAAAGTCACACTGAACACAGAACTCTTACTTCCAGCATGTGTGAGGATTTCTCCCCACCAACAACCAATTTTCCAGAAGACATAAACCGAGTGTTCCAAAATTCCACTCTGTTTAGATACTATCTATCTCAACAGTCCCCAACCTTTTTGGCACCAGGGACCAGTTTCATGGAAGACAATTGTTCCATGGACAAGGGGGTGGGGGATGATTTGGGGATGATTGAAGCTTGTTACATCTCCACCTCAGATCACCAGGCATTAGGTTCTTATAAGGAGTCACAGCCTAGACCCCTCCCATGCGCAGTTCCCAGTAGGGCTCCTGCTCCTGTGAGAGTCTCATGCTGCCACTGCTCTGACAGGAGGCAGAGTCCAGGTGGTGATGTGAGTAATGGGGAGTGGCTGTAAATACACATGAACTTCCCTCACTCGTTGCTTACCTCCTGCACCTCTAGTTCCTAATAGGCCACAGACTGGTGCTGGTGCATGGCCGGGGGCTGGGACTGCAGATCACCTGGAAATAGCATCAGATCCCACAGGTTGAGAACTCAGTCCTACAAGACTGCCCCCAACTTCAGCCATCGGTCACAAGTTCCAGGTTGTAACCTATACTTCTGACTGACAACTATAAATTTGGGGTTCCCACACATCCCCCCTCAGGTTTGCCTAATTTGCTAGAGTGGCTCACAGAACTCAGGGAAACACTTTACTTACACTTACTCAGTTACTATAAGGGATATTACAGAGGGTACCAATGACAGCCAGACAGAAGAGATGCGTAGGGCAAGCAAGGCTTGTGGGAAGGGGCTTGGAAGAGGCTCCAAGGAACCAAGAGTCACCTCACTAGAACAAAGATTCTCCTGCAACACAGGAAACTCTGAGAGCTTTAGGAGTTCTGCGTCAGGCATTCCTACCACTCCAGGAATTATGAAGGTCTTGGAGCTCTTGGTTGAGAATCTGCATCAAAGAATAAATATGAAAACAAAATATTCTTCTACCACCCCTCTCCCAAAGTATTTCAGGAACTCTATGTCAGGAGCTGGGGAAAGAGACCAATGTATACATGTCTTATTATATCACAAAGTCACATTGTCCCTCTCCCTTTATCCACAGGGTCAGCTCGGGGTATTGTCATTGCAACAGGAGACTCCACAGTGATGGGCCGAATTGCCTCCCTGACATCAGGCCTGGCAGTTGGCCAGACCCCCATTGCTGCTGAGATTGAACACTTCATCCATCTGATCACTATGGTGGCCGTCTTCCTTGGTGTCACTTTTTTTGTGCTCTCACTTATTCTGGGCTATAGCTGGCTGGAGGCTGTCATTTTTCTTATTGGCATCATTGTGGCAAATGTGCCTGAGGGGCTGTTGGCCACAGTCACTGTGAGTAGACAGGTGGGCAGGTGGCCTCGGGGAACCCCAGGGAAATGAAATCACTAGTATCTCTTCTGTTTTTGAAATTCTCAAGTGCAGAGTATTCCTGATGTGTATACATGTGTCAGGAATAATTTAGCTCCCAATATTACATTGGATTCCTCTGCCCATATTTTCTGGTGCCTTATCTTGCTCCTCAATAAGAAAGGAAACAAAGTTTCAATGGGAAAAGATTGGATTATAAGTCACCAGGAGTGAGTTCTAGTTCTGGCTAGTGAACTCGTTCGTCCAAATCACCTTAATATCTCCAGGCCTCAATTTATTTGCCAATGTATATACAGAGGAAAATGAATTCAGAGTTATAGAATTTTACGAAAGTCCTTCAAAGTCTTCAATGGCTGAATATCCTCTAAAATTCCATGCAGGATGATTACTATATTTCTAGTAATGGGAAGCCCACCCCTTTGTGTTGTTCATTTTCTTGTTGGATTGCTCTTGTTACATTTCATTGTGTTGAGCAGAATAATGATGCCCTTCTTAGTCCTAGTTTTGCCAGTTGAAGAAACTTAAGTTAATTCTCCCTCTTCTATAGACAAACCCATTAGCTTTTTGATGGTAGCCATTAAGTCCCCTCAACCTCTCTGGATGGAAGGTAAAGCAATCCCTTTTCCCTTAGCCATTCTTCCTGTGGCATGGTCTTCAGACTTCTTACCCTCCAGTTTATCAATATTCTTCTTAAAATAGAAATGAGAATAATGTTCAGGGTACATTTAGACTAGCATGAAAACATTGGGACCAGGCTCACCACCCGTAACTGGGTCATTAGGGTGCCAGCCACATACATTGGGGCTGGGGGGTTCAAACCCAGTCCAGGCCTGCTAAACAATGACAACTACAACAAAAAAATACCCAGGTATTGTGGCAGGCACCTGTAATCTCAGCTCCTTGGGAGGCTGAGGCAAGAGACTCACTTAAGCCAAGAATTTGAGGTTGCTATGAGCTGTGACAGGGCATTAAGTAAATAAATTATAACCCTGAGTCCTATGGTTAGAATTCCATACTTATATAATCACAGCCTAACGATTCATTAGCTTTTAAAACAACCTTGCCACATACCTGACTTACACTGAATTTATGATCAAAAATCTTTCTTATAGCCGGGCATTGTGTAGCCTGTAGTCCCAGCTACTTGGGAGGTTGAGGCAAGAGAATCGCTTAAGCCCAAGAGTTTGAGGTTGCTGTGAGCTGTGACGTCACAGCACTCTACTGAGGGTGACATAATGAGACTCTGTCTCAAGGAAAAAAAAACAAAGAAAAATCCTTCAGCTTAAATGATTTTTCAAGTCCTTTTCAATGCTGTGATATTCTTTCCCAGCATTGTCATCTCCTCCCCATTCTTTTTTTAAACTACTGGTACAACCCCCTCCACATACAGCGTCTAATAGCATAATCAGAGATCAGCTGTCTCCATGGGCTATCTGGTCTATATGGTGTGGCCTGGACTTAAAATAGAAAAGAAGCTGCTGGATCAGAACAATGGGGGAGAGGAACATTTCAGGGGGAAGGAGGAGGATCATTCTCTGATACCCTGGTAAACGAATACGTTCTTTTTGGAACTCTTGCCATAAAGCACAAACCAAAACCACTTTTCTAATTTTCCTTTACCACAGCCACAGATGGAATTTCTAAAGAGTAGGTGGGAACAAAAGGGGAATAAGTACAAAAAATTAAAATCGCAATAAAAATGACCAATTTTCCAAAATGCAAACAGTCCGTGTGTTCTGTGTGTTCTCTTCCCTTGGCTTTAGGTGTGCCTGACCCTGACAGCCAAGCGCATGGCACGGAAGAACTGCCTGGTGAAGAACCTGGAGGCGGTGGAGACGCTGGGCTCCACGTCCACCATCTGCTCAGACAAGACGGGCACCCTCACCCAGAACCGCATGACGGTCTCCCACTTATGGTTCGATAGGGCCGTGTATGAGGCTGACACCAGCGAAGAGCAGACTGGTGACTAGGGGTACTGGTGGAACAAGAGTGGAGGGGTTGGTGCAGGTGGGTCAGCTGAGGGAATGGTGAGTCCAGATGCAGAGAAGAGAGGCTGAAAGCAGAGTAAAGAAAAGGGCGGTACAGAGGAAGGAAGTGTTGTTGCCTCTGTAAAGTTTTGGGGTCTGAAACAGGATGTCAATAATCCCTTGCTCTAAACTCGCTTATCTCCTGCTCACACTTCTTCCATTCTTTCTCCCTAGGGAGAACATTTGCCAAAGGCTCGGATACCTGGTTTATCCTGGCCAGAATCGCTGGCCTCTGCAACCGGGCTGACTTTAAGCCTCAGCAGGAGAACTTGCCCGTGGCTAAGGTGTCTGGCCTATGAGGGAGAAGGGGTAGCTCGGTGTCCAGGGTATAATCTGCCCCCTCCTAAAAATTCCCTTCCCTGGCACTCAGTGATTTCCCCAGGCACCCCTCCCTTCCCTACTCTATCCCCATCCTTGTTGCCACAGGTAAGCCCCATGCCCAAGTAGCATGCCCCGGGGACTAATTATCAAACCCTATCCTGCCAGAGGTCAACAACAGGTGATGCCTCTGAGTCAGCCCTCCTCAAATTTATCGAGCAGACCCACGGTTCTGTGGCGGAGATGAGAGAAAAATACCCAAAGGTGGCAGAGATTCCCTTCAATTCTACCAACAAATACCAGGTACAGAACTAACAAAGATAGGAGAATGGTGGTGGGGCATAGGCTCATCACTCAGGGAAAAGGGGAGCTTTGCCTTTGCCTTCAGCTTCCCCTCTGAGCAGTGGAATCATTTAATAGAACCAGTGTCCCAGTTAAGAGGAAGGCTCGCTTCATGTGAAAGTCCTAGGCAGGTGCAGTGGCTCATGGCTATAATCTTAGCGCTTTGGGAGGCTGACTTTGGAAGGATTGTTTGACCTTACGGGTTCAAGACCAACCTGAACAACATAGCAAGACCCCCAACCCCCGCCATCTCTACGAAAACATAGAAGAATTATCCAGGCACAGTGGCACATGCCTGTAGTTCCAGCTACTTGGGAGGCTGAGGCAGGAGGATCTTCTGAGCCCAGGAGTTTGAGGCTGCAGTGAGCTATGATGGCGTCACCACACTCTGGCTGCAGCAACAAAGCACGATTCTGTCTCAAAGAAAAAAAAGAGAGACAGAGAGAGAGAAAGTGACAAACAGGTGAAGAGAGGTGAAACAGAAGATAAAGGAAGAGACACTTGGTCCTAAGCAGGGACCTGAGCCTACATCACTTGTAGAGAAAACAAGTCACAAAATGCTTTCTGAAATGTCCATAAGCAGCAGAGGCTGGTTGGTGAAGGTCACGTTAACATCATGTGCAGCTGTTAGGAGGCACCTCTGTGTCTACTCTGAGACTTGCCTTTGCAGAATTGGGTTTCATTTGCATGACACTGTTTCATTAGCCATTAAGTATTTCCTGTCACTCCATGCCTGTAGTTCTAGCAGCTGCCATCAGGTAGGTGATCAGAAGTCTCTGTGTTCATGAAGTTTTTCATTTCCCAGAAACATTTTGATCCATTATCCAGGGGACAGTAGACAAGGGAAGAGAAATGCTGAGTGAGGGACCGTGGTGGCTCTGTCAACGAAATCCATGAGAGAGACAGGAAAGACAGTATTTCTCTCCCAAGTGGGAATCCTGGTAGACTTCCAAAGAAAGGATTATGATAGAAAGTGAGAACAGGGGCATTACCATGACTGGACGTAAGGTTTGAGTTCCATGGGGCAATCATGATTTGCCCAGGGGAGTGGCTTCTCCAACTCCACACACTACTGAAAAGGCCAGGCACTCAGATACGGGAAACAGAGGAAATGAGACCCTCTGGTCATTTCAGTTTTTTATTTATTTGGGGTATTTTAGAGATGGGGTCTTGCTATATTGCCCAGGCTGATCTCAAATGATTCTTCTATCTCAACCTCCCAAGTAGCTGGGACTACAGACACACACCTGCCACCATGCCTGGCTCAGTTTTATTTCTTTGTCTTAAAAAACACATAATAACACAAGCTATATACAGTTTCAAAAACCAAATTATACCTGTATCTTCATACTGAAGGCTGAGCAAGTAAGAGTTAAATAGATTCATCCTTTTTTGTCTCAGCTGGTTTTTAGTTAGTGTAATAAGTCTCCTAGTTGCAAACTGCGAACTTATTTCTATTTTTTTCTGATGCTCAGTGGCCTCACTAACCAGACAGGAATTTTGTGGCTTGGCAGGACCTTTGACTAGAGCAAAGCCTCTGGCTGGAAAGAATTAGGGACCTCTCCCTCCATGTGATTCAAAATAAAAGCAAAACATATTCACAACATTTGCTGGAACATTCAATAGATAGCGACGACTTTCCCCAAAATGACTACATCAGTGCCTCTTCCGACCTACTGAATATATCCAGCTCTAACGGCAAAACTGTCCTGGGCAGTCCACCGAGAGGGACGGGTCAGCTCACTGGCCACCCTGCTCTGTCGGGCTCATGTTTTAGCTGCTCTGAAGGCAGGCACGCCAGTCTTTTCAAAGGATGTCTCTAGCCTATTTGTGGTTTGCTGAGTTGAGTCTCTATCCCTCTCCGAGATAGAAATGGAACAAAGAAGACACTGTCCAGGCAGTTCCTAGGATTTCTCCTGCTGTCATTTTTATCTGCAATTTTCTATTAAGATGTGATTTTTCTGTGACCAAGTTACCAACTTAAGTGGACTTCTATACCCTTCCAGGGCTTTCATTCATCCCACAGATTATTTATGGAGCACTCAGAAAACTGAGCTTTTTTGACCTTTTATAGCTTAAACAAGTTAAGGTTTTCCTCTTAATTGCTTAAGCATATTGTGAACGTAACGGGGGAGATTTGAACGTACCCGCGTTTTGTACACTGGTTTCCCACCCTGCTTTCCCTGTGGGCAGCGCAGTCTGGCTTCTGTGTTCCCACAGTTCCTTCCAATGCACTGATTTTGTACCCAAGGTGGGGAGGGCAGGGGCTGGCGGGCTTTCCTGTCAGGCACCAGAGGAACCCCAGAGAGAGCTCCTTTTCACAAACTAGAGATCAGGACGAAACACAAAACCCAACCCCGCTTGTTTCTCCTCTGGCTGTGTCTCCTCAGGTTCCCTTGCTGAATATGCCCTCTAGCCACACCTACAAGGGAGACCCTAACTCACTGGCCACTCTTAGGGGATTTCCCACGCTTTTAGGAGACAGTGGCCCAGGGACTAGAGTAACTGACCTATTTTTGGATTTTGCTTCATAGTTTTCAAAGTATTTTTTTTTTCACTATTTCTCATATAAACCCAATGAAGGAGGCAAGACAGAAACTTTCACATTTTATCGAGGAACTGAGTTTTAGCATGGTTAAACAGGTTGACCTGAGGACGCAGAGCTTTCTTGCCAGCCACAGAACACAGGTCTTCAGACTCTTCAAGCTTCCTTCCCTGCCTACACTGCTCTTTCTTGACTGGCCTCACGAGGGGTGGTGCTTTCTGGCCACCAGGTCAGCAAGAAAGCAGGGACGGTGAGGGTGCCCGGCTCTGCCCTCACAGAGCTCCCAGTCTGGCAGAGAAGATAATGGAGGTTCCCTGTGCAAATAATACCCGGCTGGGGATTTCCTGGAAAGGGGGGAGAGCTGGGATCCAACATAGGGTCAGGTTTGATTGGTGGTAGGGGACAGAAAGAAATAGGGGTGAGAAATGGTCACTTGTCATTTTACCTTCAAAACCTTGCCCTTGCTTTGAGCCCTGACCCTTGCTCTCTCCTCCTGTTCTACTGAAACCTCCTCTTTCTCCCCAGATGTCCATCCACCTTCGGGAGGGTGGCTCCCATGCCCATGTGCTGCTGATGAAGGGTGCTCCCGAGAGGATCTTGGAGTTCTGTTCCACTATCCTTCTGGATGGGCAGGAGTACCCACTGAACGACGACATAAAGGAAGAATTCCAAGACGCCTACTTACAGCTGGGGGGTCTGGGGGAGCGTGTGCTAGGTGAGGAGCTGGGGAAGACGCCTTGGAAGAAAGACATCAAACTGTTATTTGTGGGGTGAAAAATCTAGGATATTGGAGTGAGCAGGATAAGGACTTCTGACCCCTCCCTCTGTCTCTCCAGGATTTTGCTTCTTGAATCTGCCTAGCAGTTTCTCCAAGGGATTCCATTTCAATACAGATGAGATCAATTTTCCCATGCATAACCTCTGCTTTGTGGGCCTCATATCCATGATCGACCCTCCCCGAGCTGCAGTGCCCGATGCCGTAAGCAAGTGTCGCAGTGCAGGGATTAAGGTAAATACCTACCCGCCCCAGAGGGCCCCACCTGTCACAAGTTGGAGTGGCTACCAGACAGCCTTGCACAGAGTAGGTGCTTAATAACCTGAGTTTAATTGAATCGATTTCTGCTTCCTTGGGCAGAAATCCATCCAGAAATCCAAAAAATTCCATTTTTTGTCTTATGAGATACTTACTAGTAAGTTTTCTCTCTAGTTAGACTTCTACTTGCATAGAACATTAGAATCACCAGGGTAGCTCTAACAATCGGATGTCTAGGTCACATCCCAGCCCAATTTAATTAGAAACTCTTGGGATAGGACTCAGGGCAACTGCAGTTTTAAAGACTTTCCTGGAGATTCCAGTGAACAGACACATTTGAGAACCAGTGTCTTACATGGTTCTTCTCAAACCAATGAGGATGTGAATCCCTTAGGGAGTTATAATTATTACTATTGTTATTTTTTTGGCAAATATAGATCCTGATTCAGTAGATCAAGGGCATGCTGGGCTTCGGGCTTTTTTATAAGCTCCCAGGTGATGTCTGCAGCTGGTCTGCAGACCACAGTAGGAACACAAGGTGCTAGAAGATGTCACTGCCAGGACGAGCTGTGAGAGGGAGGCCATGAGGGTGGGGAGTCTGCAGCAGGTATAGTGGGAATAAGACCGAGAGCCAGGGGAGCCCTCACAGGCCTGCCTGGGCGTGAGCACCTGCCCTGACAGGTACATGTCTAGGAATAAAAATTGGAAACCAAAACAAAATGCACCAAGAGTGCAATTCAGGAGCAGAACAGACCCAAAGGTAGAAAGTCCTTTTTGGTCAGGGCAGGCCTTGGACTTCATGGGTTGACAGCAATAGAATTCCTCCAATTCTGAGCTATTCCGATCCCACGTCTCCCAGGTAGAGTTCTGAGGCTCAGACATGTTTTTGCCAATTGAATGTTGACACCTTTCCTGTTCCTACCTTGTACTCCAGCTCTCCTGTGTGTTCTGGCTCCCAGACTAGAGGGAGGCCGGGTTAGAGGAGAGAGAGACTGCAAGGCTTTAAAGGAGAACTTGACACTCACTGGTGGGGCTGTGTTTATATTAAATCTGTGACTGTTGTCAGTTTTTCTGGGGGTTAACCTGTGTCATTATGAGATCAGACAATCACGGTCATGAATTCATCCCAGGAAAAGTGCTACCTGCCTCTGCTGAACAACACGATGGTTACCTTCAAAGTACGCCCCTTGGGAATGCACGGATGCCTCCACCTAATCCACGATTCAAAGCACTTTCTCTAGGATGAGCTCATGAACCTGTCAGACCTCATACAACAACAGCTCTGATGGCCATTCCAGAAAAAATTCCAAAATTGCTTTGTGCTGGGAGACTTGAGAATCCTGGACTCAGGGCAGTGATCACTTCTTCTTTCCTTCACTTGATGATTATTTGTCGATGGCTCAGTATGTACTCAGCACTGTGACAGGCCAAGAAACTCAAGAGCTCTCAGTCCAGCACGGGAGAGACCAACAATCAGTCAGCACGCAGAGAAGTGATGCATGCAGAAATACGGAAAAATGGAATGCTACGAAAGCACAGAGCATAAGTGCATGATCTTTGGGTAGGAATGGGACAGAACCAGGTGGCAGATATCCAAGAATGAATTGAAACAAAGAAGCATAAAGTAGTGGAAAGAAGAGAAGTGGAGGGAGGATTTGAATGCACTGAGCCTAGATGAAATTTTGCTAGGCAGATGGATTATTCCGGACATTCCTTCATTACCACTTGTTCTATGTGTAGGTGTTTCTGTCTTTGTGCTTAAGGAAACAGAATCATTTCTGGAGCAATTAAATGAAATTCTGAATATAGTAATACACTCAAATCTCTGACTTGTTCCTGGAAAATCTAGAACCAAATCATGGTAGGTTTTAGTCTGATAGTCTCGACCCACTCCCAAGGGTTGAAGACACAGGAGCAAAGTTTTTGATCCATGCCACAAGTTCTTGTGAATACACTCCTAAAACCCTCATTGAATGACATCAGCAGTCTGTTAGTTCTTAGAGGAGAAAGATGAAGAGTCCAGGCCCTCTCTGAGGTGATTCTGCTCCTCTTCCCTCCTCTTCCCAACCCAGGTCATCATGGTTACAGGAGATCATCCCATTACAGCCAAGGCCATTGCCAAGGGTGTGGGCATCATCTCAGAAGATTCTGAGACAGTAGAGGACATTGCTGCTCGGCTTAGGATCCCTGTCAGCCAGGTTGATGCCAGGTGAGATCCCTAAAGAACTCAGGTCTGCCATTTCTCTTCCATCCTCACCCTGCCCTGCCCAAATCCCACTTACTAGTTCTAGGAGTCTCCTTCAGCAGCAGGATGTGTGGTGTTTATACATTACAAACTAAAACATGACAGGAAAATAACCAAGTGACTGTGACAGTGGGTGAATAAAGGAAGCAAGACAGAGAAAGAGCGAGAATAAATAGAAGAGTGGTCAGCGCAGTGGGGAGGGAAGGGATGTGTCCATTTGGGGACAGCATAAGGCTGAGGTACGACTGAGAAGACTGGGTTAAAAGGAGAAATAAGGAGATTATGGTAAAGTTTGGCACCAGGACCCCTGGTGAACTCTCAACACTCAGAACTAGCCTTTTGAAATTCTCTTCCTTCAGGGCTGCCAAAGCCATAGTGGTGCATGGCTCCGATCTGAAGAATTTAAACTCACAGCAGCTTGACCAGATCCTCCTAGACCACACTGAGATTGTGTTTGCTCGGACTTCCCCTCAGCAGAAGCTTATCATTGTAGAGGGGTGTCAGAGACTGGTAAGGAAGCAAAGGAGCCCTGGGAACCCAGCAGAAATCATGTGGCTTAGCCTTGCTCCAAACCAAGCAGAGGAACATGTGGGAGCCAGAGGAGCCTCCAGATAGTGTCCCATCTTGGACCTCCGTGATGGCCTTTGGTTTGGGGGTTCCTTGATAGTTCAAATATCTTGGGGGAGCAGGAAAAGGAAGAGAGTCCTAGATCAAGCACAACTACATCAAAAAATTAGGGGAGGCTCAGCACCCGTAGCACAGTGCTTATGGCGCCGGCCACAAGCCCCAAGGCTGGTGGCTTGAATCCGACCCAGGCCAGCTAAACAACAATGACAGCTGCAACAACGACAACAATAACAACAAAAATAGCCGGGTGTTGTGGTGGGCATCTGTAGTCCCAGGTACTTGGGAGGCTGAGGCAAGAGAATAGCTTAAGCCCAAGAGTTTGAGGTTGCTGTGAGCTGTGACACCATGGCACTCTACCGAGGGTGACGTAATAAGACTGTCTCGGAAAAAAAAAAAAAGAAAGAAAGAAAAAGAAATTAGGAGTGCTGAGATCAAACAGACTTTTGGGACAGGTCTGTAAGCTGACACTGTAATTTTTTCACTCCTCTCTCTGGATTTCCCCAGGGAGCCATCGTGGCTGTGACAGGGGACGGGGTGAACGACTCCCCCGCCCTGAAGAAGGCTGACATTGGTGTTGCCATGGGCATCACTGGCTCTGACGTGTCTAAGCAGGCGGCCGACATGATCCTGCTGGATGACAACTTTGCCTCCATTGTCACGGGGGTGGAGGAGGGTGAGGAAGCAGGGTGCCCAGAGGTGGGACTTGGACCAGGGACTCAGGCGGGAGTTGGTTTACATTACCTCCATCCCATTTGCCCATCATCCAATCTCCATGATCCTGTACAGCAGTGGTTCTCAACCTTCCTAATGCTGCAATGTATTTTCATTGTTACAAAGGGGTCACGACCCACAGGTTGAGAACCGCTGCTATTCAGACTGGGGATAAAATCACTGTAACACAAAATCTTACAAATTAGATTCTGCTCGTACATAGAACATAACCATTTGCAACCCTTTTTTATGAGATCAGAAGAAAGTCCAGATGTACCAGGGAGACTGGGACTCTGGTGCAGCACAGTATCTTCTTTGCCCTTTCTTTTTCTTTCTTTTTTTTTTTTTTAATTTTACTTTTTTATTTTTTTTATTATAGATAAAAATATGCACCATAGATGTGGCCCAACCCATCACCCTCCCTCCACCCAAACCTCCCCCCTCCCTTCCCCTTCCTTGGTCCTTTCCCCATAGTCTTGTGGTATAGTTGGGTTATA
>CAUYPK010004857.1:0-18887 GCA_963574355.1 Loris lydekkerianus
TCTTCACCCAAGCAGGTTGTAAATGAATTTCAAATAGAACCTGGCATCACCCTGAAGGAATTCTAGCTTCACACTTTTGGAAAGTTTACCAAAATGGCTTCAGAGTAGACTAACTTTACACAGCACATTAAAAAAAAAAAAAAAAGACACATTTATTCAGTGTCATGATCAGACTATTACGTTTAGCTATCAACAGCATGGGTGCAAAAAAAACAAATCTACATTAAAACCTTTTGTTGGAATGCTTTACACTTTCCACAGAACAAAAACTAAAATAACCTGTTATACAATTAGTCACAAATACAGTCCTTGAGTTTTTTGCCCATACGCATGAGTATTGTCTAAAACATGTCTTCTTTATAGCAGCTAGGCCCTGCCACCACTGTGCTTGGCTGAGTTCACAAATCTGTTGTAACCTGTAGGTTCCCTGTCACTTCTCTGGCTCTCCTCTCCTGCTAAGCTTTGTTTCCTGGACATAATTAAAACCTTCTGCCACTGCCATAGCTACTGCTGCTACTGGAACCACCACAGCCACCTTGGTTTCGTGGTTTGGCAAAGTATTGGCCGCCACCACCATAAGGGCCAGAGCTTTTGCCTCCAAAATTTCCTCCCTTCATGGGTTCAAAATTTGATGACCGATTGTTGTAATTGCCAAAATCATTGTAACTTCCACCACCTCCAAAATTGCTTCCATCATTACCAAATCCATTGTAGCCATCCCCACTGCCACCATATTCACCATCACCACGGCTGCCACCAAAGCCACCACGACCACTGAAGTTTCCTCCATGGCCAAAGTTGTCATTTCCACCAAAACTACCTCCACGACCCCCATCAAAGTTTCCAGAACCACTTCGACCTCTTTGGCTGGACGAAGCACTAGCCATCTCTTGCTTTGACAGGGCTTTCCTTACTTCACAGTTGTGGCCACTCACAGTATGGTTAAGTCTGAATGACAATTTTATCCACAGAATCATGGTCATCAAACGTAACAAAAGCAAAGCCCCTCTTCTTGCCACTGCCTCAGCCAGTCATGATTTCAATCACTTCAATTTTCCCATACTGTTCAAAATAGTCTCTTAAGTGATGTTCTTCAGTATCTTCTTTAATGCCACCAACAAAGATCTTCTTCACAGTTAAGTGGGGACCAGGTCTTTGAGAATCTTCTCTGGAAACAGCTCTCTTTGATTCCACAACTCTTCCATCCACTTTGTGTGGCCTTGCATTCATTGCTGCATCCACCTCCTCCACGGTGTCGTATGTGACAAACCCAGAGCGCTTGGTGTTTGGATCTCTCATTACCACGCAGTCTGTGAGCGCTCTCCATTGCTCAAAATGGCTCCTCAGACTCTCATCAGTTGTTTCAAAGCTCAACCCACCAATGAATAGCTTCCGCAGCTATTCGGGCTCTTTAGGAGACTCTGACTTAGACATGACAGCAGTGGGAAGAGAGACTTTAACGATGCTTCCTCGGCAGCGTCCACAGGCAGAAAGGAGTAAGTTAACGAACGTATCTCATTTATATTGTTTTGATGGAGGATTTATTTTCTTTAATTTAAATGTAATCTTTCTTATTCCTCATTAGCATCGTTGATCAAGAGCTGATTTTATTTGTATTGTCATAGCTTCTTTGGTTTTTTGCTTTTTGTATTTTTTTGTCCCTTATTTCATCTTTTTTATATCTTGGTGGTTGTTGTTTAGCCTGGGAAGGTTGAAAGAGTAGCGGTAGGACTCATCCTGTCCTGCTTTAGGATAGAGGCTGGCTGTGGACATGGTAATGGTATGATGATAAAGAAGACTTCAATAGAGTTCTTTTTCTTTGTTTTATTTATTCATTTATTTATTTTGAGATAGAGTCTCACTTCATCACCCTGTGTAGGGTACTGTGGCATCATCATAGCTCACAGCAGTCTTAAACTCGTGGACTCAAGTGATCCTCATGCCTCAGCTTCCCAAGTAGCAGGCACCTGTCACAATACCCATCTAATTTTTTTTCTATTTTAGTAGAGACAAGGTCTTGCTCTTACTCAGGCTGGTCTCGAACTCCTGGGCTCAAGGGATCCACCTGCCGTGGCCTCCCAGAGTACAGGATTAACAGGCACGAGCCACTGCGCCTGGCCCTTTTTCTTTGTTTTAGTTCTTGCTATCTTCCATGTTGTTGTGTTAAATGCTTTATAATCTTACTGGTTCTCTTGTTATCATTTTATAGGTAAGGAAACTGAGTCTTTTGAGAGGTTAAATGAATTGCTGAAAGTCATTGGGATTAAACTGGCTGACTGAGTCTGAAGTCTAAGCTCTTAACCATTGGGCCATACTATCTTTTAGATCACAGGCCCAACCTAACTTCTTCTCTCTTGTTAAGCTTCTCTCATGTCACAAGTTGAAAACAATGTCTGATCCTGCCTTTATAGCCTTCCAAATGCCTTAATTGCAGTGTCAGCAGAAGGCTTTGGGAACAGGGAATTAATCTTGCCTGAATGGGGGCCCTGCATTACAGTATTAATAATGGAGATAGAATAGCAAACAGATGTGGAAAGTTAAGGGACTACGCTGGACTTTAATTTATATTTTTAATAAGAACCTGTAGAGGGTATTTAGTATAGCTAGTCTGTACCTTTTTGTTGACAGATTTATTCTACTTAAAAGAATACCATTTCCTGTGTGGCTTAAAGATTCTTCCAGTCTACCTGCTTATCAGATATAGGCCCAAGGCCTAAAATAATATGAAGAATGTAATTGAGAAAGCCCCATATTTCAGGAGGGACAACCTCTGAATTTGAAATGGGAACTTTCTTACTATTTTTTCCCATTTAATACTACTCCCTTATATGTGTTTCATTTCTTTCTTCTTTTTTTTTTTTTTGAGACAAAGTCTCACTCTGTTACCCTGGGTAGAGTGCCACTAGGAGGACATGGAAAGAATGTTCTCAGATATTTACCCAGTTCTGGTCTATGTTACAGAAGTCAAAAATGCCTTTATAATTGATCTCATGCTCTTGTAACTTATTTCTGCTTGATCCTGGTGAGTTTCTTGAAGAAAGATTTGCTTTTCCTGGCTGGGTGCAGTGGCTCACGCCTATAATCCTAGCGCTCTGGGAGGCTGAGGCGGGTGGATTGCTTGAGCTCACGAGTTCAAGACCAGCCTGAGCAAGACCCCATCTCTACTAAAAATAGAAAAACTGAAGCAAGAGGATCACTTGAGCCCAAGAGTTGGAGGTTGTTATGAACAATGATGCCTCGGCATACTACCCAGGGCAATAGCTTGAGACTCTGTCTCAAAAAAAAAAGACAGATATGCTTTTCTACACATTTCATATGGTGAAATCTCTTTCTTTTTTATTTATCTTTTACTTTTTTGAGACAGAGTCTCACTCTGTCACCCTGGGTAGAATGCTGTGGCCATCATCTTAGCTCAAGGTAAAGTTTGAGAGGAGCCTTGTGGAAACTCTTGGGCTTAGAGATCCTCTTGCCTTGGCCTCCTGAGTAGCTGGGACTATAGGTGCCCCGCACAGTGTCCAGCTAGTTTTTCTATTTTTAGTAGAGATGGGGTCTCACTGTTGCTCAGGCTCAAGCAATGTACCAGTGTCATCCTTCCAGAGTGCTAGGATTATAGTCTACCATGCCCAGCTTATGAACCCTTTTAAAAATGAGTTAATGGATAGCTTGGTGGCTCATACCTATAGTTCTAGCACTTCGGGAGGCTGAGAAAGGAGGATGGCTTGAGCTCAGGGGTTGGAGGCTTCCGTGAGCTATGATCATACCACTGTACTCCAGTCTGGGTGAAGGCTCTGTCTTTTGGGGAAAAAAAAAGAATCCATCCCTAGCTTGACCCTATCTCTAAAATATATAATAAAATGAAATAAAATAATAAAAATGGGTTAGTTCTCATTTAACTTAGTACTTGAAACTGAGGTCAGAAAGATGTATATTCTACCATCCAGCTTAAGTGCTAAGAGGCGCTGGGTTGGAATTATGGCAAATGAATCTCTGGCAATAATTCTTCTTCCACTGTCTTTTGTCTTCTCCTCCAATGAGAAAAGGGCAGAAGCATTGGTTCATTTTTTCCAGCATACATTCATCAAGTACCTATTTTGTACTAGACAAAAAGCATCATAATAGATGTGTTGGGGGTAAAATGGCAAGACATAATTCCTGTCTCAAGGGGCTCATGTTCTAGAGGGGAGATAAACATAAAGATAAATTATAGTATTGAGTTATAAATGCTACCATCTATGGGTATGATCTGGGAGCAGACTGGAGAGAGTGACTTTTAGTCAGGCTGCTAGATTGGAAGAAGTTTCTTGGAGGAGGTAGAGTTTGAGAGGAGCCTTGTGGAAAGAGGCCTGAGAGATGCAATCTGCAGCCTAACACTCCAGGTAACCAAATTCACTTTTGGGACTGAGAGGGACTTTAACATTTTTCTAGTTCATTGTTTCTAAAACTTCAAGGGCCACCTTCCTGTTTGAGACAGGGTCTCATTCTGTCACCTGGGCCAGAGTGCAGTGATTAGTGCATAGCTTACTGTAGCCTTAAACTCTAAATGATCCTCCTACCTCAGCTTCCTGAGTAGCTGGGACTACAGATGGGGGCCACCAAAATTTTTCTGTAGAGATAGGGTCTTGCTATATTGCCCAGGCTAGTCTCTCCTGGCTTCAAGTGATCCTTCTGCCTTGGCCTCCCAAGGTGCTGGGATTACTGGCATGAGCACTGCACCCAACCCCCTCGCCCCCAAATATTTAAAAAAAATTTTTACATTGCTACCGTATATGGAAACTGGTATCACTTGCCATAATTTAAAGATAATTATGGAAAGAAACACAATGAAGCAGCATTATTATATTCTAGCTTAATTCTGTGGCCTGTTACAGAAGGTTCTAGGCCTGAAGCCAACCTTTTCTTTGTTCAGGAGATTAGCAAATATGAGAATGGTGTTAAAAAGACTTGCTGGCAGTGCGTGGTGGCTCACACCTGTAATCCTAGCACTTTGGGAGGTTGAGACAGGAGGATCACTTGAGCTCAGGAGTACAAGACCAGCCTTCCCAAGAGCAAGATGACATCTCAACTAAAAAGAGAAAAACTATCAGGGTGTTGTGGCGGGTACCTATAGTCCCAGCAAGAAGGTTGCTCAAACCCAAGAATTTAAGGTTGCTATAAGCTATGATACCACGACACTCTACCCAGGGTAACTGAGTGAGACTTAGTCTCAAAACAAAAAGACTTGCTATTGGGCCAGGTGTGGTGACAAATCTTGTGAACCCAAAGCCTATATATGTGTGTGTGTGTGTGTGTGTGTATATATATATATATATATATATATATATATACTTTTTTTTTTTTTTTTTTTTTTTTATTACCATGGCATCACAGCTCACAACAACCTTAAACTCTCAGGCTTAAGCGATTTTCTTGCCTCAGCCTACCAAGTAACTGGGACTACAGGAGCCTGCCACAGTACCCAGCTATTTTTTTGGTTGTAGTTGTCGTTGTTTAGCAGTCCTGGGCTGGGCTCGAACCTGCCAGCCTCGGTGTATGTGGCTGGAGCTCTACTCACTGAGTTACGGGTGCCGAGCCCCAAAGCCTATGTTCTTGGCCACACTGTGCCATATGTGCCTTTCCATTCTATTATATATATATATATTTATATTTATTTATTTATTTATTTTTGAGCCGAGCCTCAAGCTGTCACCCTGGGTAGAGTGCCATAGCGTCACAGCTCACAGCAACCTCAAACTCCTGGGCTTAAGCGATTCTCTTGCCCCACCCTCTAAGGTAGCTGGGACTACAGGTGCCAGCCACAGCGCCTGGCTATTTTTTGGTTATAGTTATCATTGTTTGGTAGGCCCAGGCTGGATTCGAACCCACTAGCTCTGGTGTATTAGCCCCTTGAGCTACTGGCGCTGAGCCATATTTTTTTGTTTGTTTGTTTGTTTGAAACAAAGTCTCACTTTGTTGCCCTTGATAGAGTGTTGTGATGTCATAGTTCACAGCAACCTCAAACTGTTGGGTGCAAGTGATCCCATTACCTCCTGAGTAGCTGGAACTACAGATGTCCACCACAATATACAGCTATTTTTAGAGATGATGTCTCCCTCTAGCTCAGGCTGGTCTTGAACTCATGAGCTCAGGTGATCCACCCACCTTGGCCTCCCAGAGTGCTAGGATTACAGGCAGGAGCCACCACACCTGGCCTTGCCTTTCCATTTTACTCAGTCAACAGCATTTATTAAATGCCTACTGTGTACCACTGCCTATTAGGATCTTTCTCTCACAGCTAATTGAGGGTAGGGACAAGCAGAAGGGACAGGGTCCTCTGTATTTCTTGTTCCTGGCACGCATGCATCAGAGGCAAGAGAGGAGCCCACCCTGGTAACCCTGGAATGGCTGAAGAGCAATCTAATTGGATGAGCCCTAGATAGTCATTTCCACCAAAGTTCTTTCCTTATTCACATTCACTAAAGGAAACAGGGCAAGAGAGCACTTGTTTAGATCAAAAGGTTCTTAAGAGCTGTTTTTGAAGTTGGAGAGATGGTACAAGTTCCAGCTCTGGGGAGCCATAGAGGACCTTTCTAGGAACCATATGCCTACCCCCAAGTGACTTCATCAGGAGAGACTGTCCGTTCTTCTTCTGGACTTGGAAGGTGTCAAGACAGCTAAGTCTCAGCTGCCAAATGTTTGTTGGATGCCTGCAGCTCTGGCCAGGCAGCTGTGGACTGGAATGTGGGCTTCCTTGGGGTTGTGAAAGAGGTGACTTCAGTACCACTCTCTGCGAAGATTTGGGGTGCGAAGCCTTGGGGTTGTGAAAGAGGTGACTTCAGTACCACTCTCTGCGAAGATTTCTGGCTGCTCCTGGTACCACCAGCTGCTCTGGCTGGACAAAAACTACAGGGAGCCTAACTGAGCCTCAAGAGGCTGGCTAGTGAGAAAGTGTGTTGGTGACTTCAGGCAGACTCTCCTAGTGAGGTTCCTCTGGGGCAGGTCATCTGCTGTACATGTCAGGCTGGTTACAAAGACTATTGTGTGGAGTTGGTCCAAATGCTGACAGCCCTATGAGTAGAGCCCACACTTTTCCACCACAAATGCTAACTTCTTGGCAGCCATGTTCAGTGGAGTTTGGAGCTGATCTTACCTCCCTTGGGTGATGGAATTGCTACTGACTAGCTTCCTGTGGCTGCCTGTACCCTGTTAGTGGAGAGGCACTTTTTCCCTTCATGTTCTTAGCTGGGCTCTGTACCCACAGGAGTTATTTATTAAAACACTGGATACAGATTAACTTTTCCACTTGTTTAATGTGGCCTTGGTCCCCTGCAGTTGAGAAATGCTAATTTTCCCTCCTCAAAGCTTGGTTTGCGGAAACTTGTTAACATGCCATTTTATCCCCTGGGATTTTTGATAGAAATCCTGCCTTTGGCATACACACCTATCCTAGGAGCTTGGTCCCATCCCTGGTTTCGCCTCTGCTTCCCTCCCAAAGCTCTTATGAAGCTGACAAGCAGAATGCCTTGCTGATCCACCTACAGATGGCAGATCCTGGGTCCATCCCCAACGGAGTTCAGCAAGCTAGAAAAAGTACTCTGCAGGCTAACTAGAGGGCAGGCCTCCCTGAGGCCTTGATCTCTTAGAGATATTTAGTGTCAGGATAACTGTGTTAAATGGTGGAATTCCCTGCAAGAACAGGGAATCTGGGCCACCTATGTGAGAGTGGGATATCCTTGGGTGTCATAGCTCACAGCAATCTCAAACTCCTTGGCTTACGCAATCCTCTTGCCTCAGCCTCCCAAGTAGCTACAGGGACTACAGGCACCTGCCACAACGCCCGGCTAATTTTTTTTTGGTTGTAGCCATCATTGTTGTTTGGCAGGCCCAGGCTGGATTTGAACTTGCCAGCTCAGGTGTATGTGGCTGGTGCCTTAGCTGCTTGAGCCACTGGCGCTGAACCTTTGTTTGGATTCTTAATCTTCTCTCACTTCACACTCTACCCAGGCCCCTACCTACCTTTTTCTTACATCATGGGTTCAGACAGTGGGGCTAATTATGTTTTCTGGCATATTTTTTCCCTTTGGTCACTTGTCAAGCCATTAAATGAGTTAAATCCCCTGAGTAGGTAGGTGCTGGGCCAACCCCTGAATTCCTGTCTTTGTTGGTTTTAACTAGGGATGGCTCATGAGTTCTACACCTTATTTTTTTTTACCAAGGATGGTATCTTTTTTTTTTTTACCAAGGATGGTGTCTTTTTTTGTGTGTGTGTAGTTTTTGGCCGGGGCTGGGTTTGAACCCCCTACCTCCAGCACATGGGGCTGGCGCCCTACTCCATTGAGCCACAGGCGCCGCCCCAAGGATGGTGTCTTGTATAAATTGTAGCTGGTACTGGGATCTCAACCTCAACCCCAAGGTTTGAAGTTGATTGTGCCCTTTAGTACAGACTGTAGAAAGACTGATGTGTGAACTTGTCTACTTCATACCCTATGGGGCTTAACCTTGCCTTAAGTGAGAAATGAGTATGCCGTGCTTCTTTGAGGCCCCAATCAAACCTCAAACTCTAGTCAAACCAGCATCAAGAAGATACAATCTAAAATTTTTTTGTTACATTATTATTGTTGTCTAATTTCTCAGTGATAAATTTTGTTTTTTCATTTATAAAGATAATCGAACCATCTTATCAAAAATGTTGGGAATTAGAAAAAGCAGTAAAAAAAAAATCAGTCAATCCTCTCACCTTTTGTTTTTGGTCCTCTGTCCTCATGGTGTTTTCTATAAACAATTCATAGTGAATGATGCTGTCTCAGGTGTGCAGAGTGCTTCCACTTTGTGTGAGTCTCTTCAATCTGGGACTTAACATCTTCCAGGGCTTCCCAGCTTCATGGCTTATGTTGTTTTCTTCTCTCTCTCTCTCTCTTTTTTTTTTTTTATAGAGACAGAGTCTGACTTTATCGCCCTTTGGTAGAGTGCTATGGCGTCACAGCTCACAGCAACCTCCAGCTCTTGGGCTTAATCGATTCTCTTGCCTCAGCCTCCGAGTAGCTGGGACTACAGGCGCCCGCCACAACACCCCGCTAATTTTTTGTTGCAGCTTGGCGGGGGCTAGGTTTGAACCCGCCACCCTCAGCATATGGGACCGACGCCCTACTCACTGAGCCACAGGCGCCGCCCCCAAACACTCTTAATTTGTAACCTGTGGTAAGCAGAGTTCACCTGCCCGTTGGGTATCTACACAGAATAGGATTTACTGGCACATAGGGTTGGCATATTCCAGACTTTATTTATGTTTATTTTTTTGAGACAGAATCTCAAGCTGTCGCCCTGAGTAGAGTGCTGTGGTGTCACAGCCTACAGCAACCTCCAACTCTTGGGCTTATGCGATTCTCTTGCCTCAGCCTCCCAAGTAGCGGGGACTACAGACACTTGCCCCAATGCCCAGCTATTTTTTGGTTGTAGTTGTTTGGCAGGCTGGGGCTGGATTTGAACCCACCAGCTCCAGTGTATGTGGCTGGCGCCATAGCTGCTTGAGCTACAGGGGGAGTCATATACCAGATACTAGCAATTGGTTTGCAAAGTGGTTACACCAGCCTACACCCACCCCATCCCCCAGCAGTAGATGAGGGTGCCAGGAGGTCCACACACTCACCTGTATCTGCCTGTCTAATTGCAACCCTTCCAGTGGGTGTGTAGAAGTGTTTCATTGAAGTTCTAATTTGCATTTCCCTGATAACTATATTATTTTACTATTGCTGCTGTAACAAATTGCCACGAACTTAGTATTATAGTATCATACCTCATAGGGCCTCTGGAAAAGTCCACTGGAATACTTGTGAGAGAATGAGAGTGAAAAAGGCAAATGATATCTTAGTGTTCTAAGAGTTTTGACCTTGAGGATTACCTAGAAATATTTTGGGACCCTAGAAGTCCTAGGAACATACTCTTTGAGAATTGCTGATCTTGGCAGCACCGTGGCTCAAAGGAGTAGGGCGCAAGCTCCATATACAGGAAGGTGGCAGGTTCAAACCCAGCCCCGGCAAAAACTACAAAAAAAAAAAAAGAGAGAGAGAGAGAAAGAAAGAATTGCTGATCTTTTATTTTTTGACTCTTAGGGCCTAGGAATCATGGGAAGTTTAAAAAATAAGTTCCCTATCTTTTTTTGTTGTTTTTTTGAGACAGTCTCTTACTTTGTCACCCTAGGTATGCGTGCGGTGGCATCACAGCTCACAGCAACTTCAAACTCTTAGGCTTAAGTGGTTCTCTTGCCTCAGCCTTCCAAGGAGCTAGGACTACAGGCACCACAACGCCTGGCTATTTTTAGAGACAGAGGCTCAGTTGTGGCTCAGACTGGTCTCAAACTCTTGAGCTCAAGCAATCCACCCACCTAGGCCTCCTAGAGCTCTAGGATTATAGGCGTGAGCCATAGCCCCTGGCCGTTTTTTGTTTTTCATTTATTTATTTATTGTTTTTTTAAAGGAGATCCATTCCAAGGGCTGGGGTCTTTTCTTCCTGGTTTACCTGAAGTGAGCATGGACTTGGCAACTCTTTAGGCCCGGAGCCCAACACTGACCTGCCCTCTGATTGGCCCCTCCAAGACCCAATCAGGGCAAACCACTCGATCCAATCACTGATTGAGTTCAGTTGAGCCGATCACTGATCTAGTACCCCCTTGGCTTCAGTCAGGGTATGCAGAGATGGGAAGGGAAAAGGAGGAGGAGTGGCTTCACAATGGTGGCCCCTACCCTACACTACTACGCCAAAAGTCAGATCTGTCATGACATCCTTTTTCCTGGTTTATTAAATGGCAGTCACTGACCCAACTAGTCAGAAGTAATAGTGGCATTTGAACCCTGGTCTCCTGCCCACTTAGCTGCAAACAAATTACTATTTTGTTCTTTAAGGTTGCATTTTGGTATATAAGTGAATTCAAGTAAATCTGGAAAGAGAACTTACAGGAGGAGATGTGATGGGTGCCCTTCCCACCCTTCCTATTGAGGGGTTGTAGATCACCTCTGGTCACTACAGCCTTGCAACTACCCCCTCTTCCTTCAGGATGACACGGCATGGCAAGAACTGCACTGCGGGAGCTGTCTACACCTATCACGAGAAGAAGAAGGACACAGGTACAGGGTTGGGGGTGAAATGGGGTGGGTCTCGAATGGGTCTTCAACTCACCATCTCAATTTGCAAGAGATTATAGTCTACAGTTATGACCATAGGAGATCTAACAAATGAGTTCAGGAATTCATCCTAGAAAAAGTGCTACTTACCTTATTGCTAAATGTCACCTTCAAGGTACTCCCCTTGGGAAGCTATACACTGAAACCAGCACCTTCACACTTCAAAGCAATTTTGGAACTCTTTTTCTGGAATGACCATCATCAGAGCTGTCATCATAGGACACACAAAAAAAACAAACAAGTGACAATAATAATGAATGCCATTGGGCAAAACCCTGTCACATGTGACATGAAAATATCTGTGAGACATTCATATGCCTAGGTTCTGAAACCTCAATGACTTGTTTGTACAGTGCTGCCAATGTAAGCACATGATGTTAGGTTCTTGAACTTAATAGACCTACAACAGCTCTGATGGTTATTCCAGAAAAAAAGAGTCCCAAAATTGCTTTGAAGGGTGGACTAGCCTCTGGCATTGGTGCATAGCTTCCCAAAGGGAGTGTTTCTAAGGTGACCATAGTGATATTCAGCAGTGAATATGTAGCACTTTCTCTAGGATGAGTTTGCAAACTTAATTGTCTAACCTTATATAATTAACAACCCATGTGCTCCAGTGCCCCCATGTAGAGGGTGCTGCTATCCTATGTCTTCTGCACATTAACTCATTTACTCCTCCCAACAATGCATTAGTGAGGGTTGGTATTGCCATATTCCAGAAGAAGAAACGGAGGTCCAAAGAGGTACGGGCCCTTGAGATAGGTCACAGCCAGAAGGGTTGAGGGGAGTCAGCCATTAGACCTTCCTCAGAGCTGCCATTGAATGATAGGGCCTGTCTGTCACTTGCCCTCTGGGGATTAACACCTCCTGCAAGTTGTGATGCCCCTGTCCCCAACATACACACAGCTTTTGACTTCCTGCTTCCTTCTGAGTCCTCCCTCCCACCCAGACCTCTGATTTCTCTCTGTGCCTCTCTCTTGGGTTTTAGAGAGGGACATATCTCCTGTTCCCTCACCTCTCCATCACTCTCCCTATCTCTGTCACCAGCGGCCTCAGGCTATGGGACCCAGAACATCCGACTGAGCAGAGATGCCGTGAAGGATTTTGACTGCTGCTGCCTGTCTCTGCAGCCTTGCCACGATCCTGTCGTCACGTGAGCTGAAAACAGGGATGACGGGCAGGATGGGGTGGGCAAGGGCACTGCACAGAGAGGACTGCATATGTGGATCTGGCCACCTGCACATCCAGGGTGCCCTGGGCAAGCCATTTAACCTCGTAGACCCTCCGTGTTCTCATCTGAGGTGTGGGCACGATCCCAGTGTGTTTCATAGTATGTGGTAAAGAACCTATATGTGATAGGGTGTAGGGCTCTTGCAACACTGCCTGGCCCTTAATAATAGCGATTGTTACAGATTAAAATCAGCAAAGGAGAAAGGTGCATGGGGCAGAGTCCAGTAGCGACCACTTATGAGCCTTTGACTATTCTATCCCACATAGGCAGCGCTTAATTCTCCTATAATCCTATCAATCTCCTGTAATTCACCTGTAATCCTAGCACTCCGGAAGGCCAAGGTGTGTGGATTCTTTGAGCTCAGGAGTGTGAGATCAGCCTAAGCAAGAGTGAGACCCTTGGTTTGGTGCCTGTACCACAGTGGTTATGGCGCCAGCCACATATACCGAAGGTAGTGGGTTTGAACCTGGCCCGGGCCAGCTAAACAACAGCTAAACAACTGCAACAAAATATAGCCAGGTATTGTGGCGGGCACCTGTAGTACCAGCTTCTTAGGAGGAGGCTGAGGCAAGAGAATCTCTTTAAGCCCAAGAGTTTGAGGTGCCTGTGAGTTGTGACACCACAGCACTTTACTGAGGGTGACATAGTGAGACTCTGTCTCAAAAAAAAAAAAAAATGAGTGACACCCTGTCTCTAAAAAATAGCCAGGTCAGCTGGGTGAGGTGGCTGACGCCTGTAATTCTAGCACTCTGGGAGGTTGAAGCAGGTGGATTGCTTGAGCTCACAAGTTAGAGACCAGCCTGAGCAAAAGTGAGACCCTCGTCTCTACTAAAAATAGAAAACTGAGGCAAAAGGATCACTTGAGCCCAAGAGTTGGAGGTTGCTGTGAGCTATGATGCCATGGCACTCTACCCAGGGTAGCAGCTTGAGACCCTGTCTCAAAAAAATAAAAGAAAATAAAAAACAGCTGAGTAGTGTGACAGTTGCTTGCAATCCCAGCTACTTGAGAGGCTGAGGCAAGAGGATCACTTGTGCCCAAGAGTTTGAGGTTGCCATGAGCCATGATGCCATGGCACTCTACCGAGGGCAACAAAATGAGACTCTCAAAAAAATAAAAAAAATAGGGCAGCGCCTGTGGCTCAAAGGAGTAGGACGCTGGCCCCATGTACTGGAGATGGCGGGTTCAAACCCAGCCCTAGCCAAAAACTGCAAAATAAATAAATAAATAAATAAATAAATAAATAAAATAACATTGCTTGTGTGGAACACTTACCATTACCTGTCTCTGACAGCAGGATGAAAGTGTAAAACGTATTTAGGCCACTAACTAAATATGTCCTTAACTAATAGTCTATTTTATAGAGACTGTAATGATAGACTGTTGTTCAGGGTCCCCAAAGCCACCTTCATGTACATTATTTGCTAGAAGAACTTAAAGAACTTAGCAGTTACAGATTAAAATCAGGAAAGGAGAAAGGTGCATGGGACAGAGTCCCGTAGTGACCACGTATGAGCCTTTGACTGTTCTATCCCAGTAGAGTCACATGGACAGTGCTTAATTCTCCCAGCAACAATTTGTGACAACACGTACAAAATAT
Organism: Loris lydekkerianus; assembly: GCA_963574355.1. Taxonomy (NCBI): domain Eukaryota; kingdom Metazoa; phylum Chordata; class Mammalia; order Primates; family Lorisidae; genus Loris; species Loris lydekkerianus. The sequence continues at coordinate 13,980 of CAUYPK010004857.1, forward strand.
TGCCAACCAGGAGTCTGTGTCCAGAGTTTTTTCTTTTAGACAAAGTCTAACTTTGTCACCCTTGGTAGAGTGCTATGGTGTCATACCTCACAGCAACCTCAAACTCTTGTGCTCAAGTCATCTCCTTGCCTCAGCCTCAAGAGTAGCTGGGCCTACCACAGTGCCCAGCTATTTTTAGAGACAGGGTCTTGATCTTGCTCAGGCTAGTCTTGAACTCCTGAGCTCAGGCAATCCACCTTCCTCAGCCTCCCAAGTGCTGTGATTATAGGCATAAGCCACTACGCCCCACCCAGTATCCAGGGTTTCTTTATTTGTTTGTTTTTTGAGATATTCTCAAGCTGTTGCCCTGGGTAGAGTGCTGTGGTGTCATAGCTCACAACAACCTCCAAGTCTTGAGCTCAAGCGATCTCTTGCCTGTTTTTCTGTTTTTAGTAGAGACGGGGATCTCGCTTTTGCTCAGGCTGGTCTTGAACTCATGAGCTCAAGCTATACATTCACCTCAGCCTCCCAGAGTGCTAGTATTACAGGTGTGAGCCACCAAACCTGGCCCCGTGTCCAGAGTTTTTCTTGAGGACTGCTCATATTGACATGGCCAACTGTCCATGTGGCTGACTTTAGTCTCCAGCCCCTCCAGAGATCAACTGTTATCAAATGTGGTCCCACGTAAGCAAAGATGCTCTTATCAGACAGGGCATGTTTGTAGGTTAGAGATTATCTCCTGGGAGCTAGTCAAGGGCTAGTCATTTCCTTGTAAGATGCAGGCTTTGGACAACCCAGATTGCTGAGTTAACCCCTATCTCTACACAACACAGCATTCTTCACAGTCATGAGAATTAAAATAGTGTGGTCCTGGCACAACAATTCACCTCAGAGAGCTGAGCATTGAGTGAGGTGCTGCCTATGAGATACTTACTTAGTGGGTGCCCTGGGCAGGGAGTTGATGTGGTGCCTGTGATGATTAAGCCCTGGCAATGTGTCCTAGGCTGGGGCCAGGTCTTTCTCATTCCATCCTCCCTTTGCAGCCCAGATGGCTACCTGTACGAGCGAGAGGCGATCCTGGAGTACATTTTGCACCAGAAGAAGGAGATTGCCCGGCAGATGAAGGTGATGGGATGGGGAGAGGGGGGCAGGAGGTTTTGATTATGAGCTCACAGGCAGAGCCATTCTGGACCCCCCATCCTTCCCCCGGGGCCTTTGCCTGTGCTGCCTCCCACTTTTCCTGACTACATCCTTATCACTCTCCAGATTTCAGCCCAGGTACTGCCTCCTTTGACCTGGGTCACCAGGTTCTGACCTAGTCACTTGTCCCTTAGCACTTGTCATAGTTGTAACTCTACATGCGAGTGTCTGACATGTGCCCACTTTCCCCACTAGACTGCAGACCCCTGGGCAAGGTGCAGGTCTTGCCCACTCCATGGCCTAGATCCTTGGTAAAGACTTACTGAATGGGGCAGTACCCGTGGTTCAGTGAGTAGGGCGCCGGCCCCATATACCGAGGGTGGCGGGTTCAAACCCAGCCCCAGCCAAACTGCTACAAAAAAAAAAAAAAACACCAAGGCATTGTGGCAGATGCCTGTAGTCCCAGCTACTGGGGAGGCTGACGTAAGGGGATCACTTGAGCCCAGGAGTTTGAGGTTGCTGTGAGCTGTGATGTCACGGCACTCTACCAAGGGCTACAAAGTGAGACTCTGTCTCAAAAAAAAAAAAAAAGGCTCAGTACATGTAGCACAGTGGTTACAGCACCAGCTACATATACCCAGGCTAGCCAGTTTGAACCCGTTCCGGGCCACCTAAACAACAATGAAAACTGCAACAAAAAATAGTGGGCATTGTGGCAAGTGCCTATAGTCCCAGCTACTTGGTAGGCTGAGGCAGGAGAATCACTTAAGCTTAGGAGTTTGAGGTTGCTGTGAGCTGTGATGCTACAGCATTTACTGAGGGCGACATAGTAAAGTAAGACTCTTGTCTCCAAAAAAAAAAAGTGTACTTAGAACCAGGCCTAGCCTTCCATGGGTAAACTCATTTGGAAGGTAGGAAGGACCCTGTTTATTCCCATGTTTGAGGCCCAGTGGGGGATCTGTCCCCTTCCCCTATCTGGCTTGCTGGAGCTAAGCTTTTTGTATCAAGTGAGTGGCTTCCCTGTGCCCATGTCCTCTATCTACACAGGCTGGTGGCTCACATCATGGTCATGGTGGAGGTCCTTCTGATCATCAGTCACCATCATTGTTACAGCTGGGTGTACAGCTCGGTAGCCTGAGTCAGTCTCAGCTGTAGCATTACCCAGGCACCTTCCTGTGCCAGGCAGGACCAAGCACGGGACACACCTTCACTCCTGCCACCCTCATACACTGCCTGGCACGTCATACCACTCCATAAACATTTGATCCTCATTATTCTCCTGGATCTGAAGCCCATGTCCACTGTGCCAGGACATGGTCTGGTACATGCATTATATAATAAACATCACGTGGCCAGCAGGTATCACTCAGTGAACACTTAACTAGGTACCAGGCTCACAATTATATATTGTGTAATCCTTGCAGGAGTGCCCCACCAAGGCAGGGTTATCATTGTTAGTCCATTTTACAGATGAGGAAACAGGCTGGGAGACGTCACAGTGCTCACTATAAGTCACAGAGGTGACAGAGATGGGGTTTGGGCCCTGGCCCTCCAGCTCCAGCTAAACTGTTGACCATTCTGCTGCCAAGGAACACCCAAAGCACTGAGTCCTGAAATGGCTACACAGGAAATTACCTAAATGTTCTGTAGTAGGGAAGGGACAAACCACAGAATGCTGTAAAACCAACTAGAGGTTTTCACCCAGACAGTCCCCAGTCTCTGCCAGTGATGTCAGCAGGTGTCTTGTGTGGGCCATTGTTTGCCTACCTGTGAAAGCCCCCAGGTGGTACAGACTTCCAGCCCCAGGCTCAGCCTATGCTTGCTACTTCAGGCCTATGAAAAGCAGCGAGGTGCCCAGCAGGATGAGCAGAAGGAGTTGCAGAAGGCAGCGGCTCAAGACCACGTGCGTGGCTTCCTAGAGAAGGAGGCAGCTATTGTGAGCCGTCCTCTCAACCCCTTTATGGCCAAGGGTCCCGCGGGGACCAGCCCAGGTGAGTGGAAATGGACTTGCTGTGGGTGGGGGCCCTGTGGGCTGTCCAGGGTTCAGCATCTGAGCCCGTTTCCCCCTTCTCCACAGATGATGCCCAGCCTGGGCCCAGTGCAGGACCCTCAGGAAAGGACAAGGACAAAGTGCTGCCCAGCTTCTGGATCCCCTCACTGACTCCCGAGGCCAAGGCCACCAAACTGGAGAAGCCGGTGAGCCCCCTCAGCAACACTGCACCCACTTTACCAGGGAGGGACAGGGTGCTTAGTGCCCTGGAGCTCCCTTCTCCCTCCACCTAGCACCAGCCTGCTGATCCTCCCTTTCTCTTGACAGTCACGCACAGTAACCTGCCCCATGTCTGGGAAACCACTGCGCATGTCGGACCTGACGCCTGTGCGCTTCACGCCTCTGGACAGCTCTGTGGACCGTGTGGGGCTCATCACACGCAGCGAACGCTACGTGTGCGCCGTGACCCGCGATAGCCTGAGCAATGCCACGCCATGTGCTGTGCTGCGGCCCTCGTGAGTCCCCTGCGGAGGGGAAGGAGGAGGGAACACAAGACTGCAGTGGCAGGGCTGGGCATGGGGAATGTGCCCCCCCCCCCCCCCAACAGTCCCTGACCCGAATCCTCACCTTCACCTTCTGCAGTGGGGCCGTGGTCACCCTTGAGTGCGTAGAGAAGCTGATTCGGAAGGACATGGTGGACCCAGTGACTAGTGACAAGCTCACAGATCGGGACATCATCGTGCTGCAGAGGGTGAGCTGCCTGCTCAGTCCCTTCCCTACCCCCATGCCCACTCCTCACCCACACCCTTTCTAGGCCCTGCTCTTCTGGGGTTCCTTCCTTGTCGTGCTCTCTGCCCCACTCCTGATCCTTCTGAGTCAGTATCCAGCTTCACCTTGACCCCTCACTGCCACCTGGAGCCCCAGCCCGCCTCCACCTCATCTTTCTTCCCACCTTCCTTAGGGTGGCACGGGCTTTGCAGGCTCTGGAGTGAAGCTGCAGGCCGAGAAGTCACGGCCAGTGATGCAGGCTTGAATGCATGCACGGAGACCAAATAAACAGGCTCGGGTGCGTGTGGATGTGGCGTCTTCATTCACGAGGAAGTCTGGTCACCAAGCCGTGTTCCCATGGTGGGCAGGCCAGAGTTTGAAAAAGTGGGCTAAGCATACTGACTGTAGCTTCACATTAAGAGCAAAATCTGAATTGAATGCAAGTGCAGAGCATTAAAAATTGGCCAGAAGTCATAGTCTGAGCCACGGCCGTTTGAGGGGTCCACTTTAATAGGCTAAATAGAAATTCCCCCAGAGCCTTTTGTCAGGATCCCTGAGTTATGACAAGTTTGCAGCACGTGAGATGTTCAAGAGTGCATCTTCTGAAGTCGAGTGTAATAAAGCTCACAAGTTGTATGAGAGGAGCACAGCAGCACCCGGTCCAGAAAGGGTGCACAGGGATACCCCTCCCCAACATCTGACTGCTGGAGGGTGGAAAGGAAGAGGAAACCACAGTGCATAGGCCCAGAGGCAGCAAAGTGCTGTGCAGATCTAAGCTAAGGGAGTGGAGGTGGGGGAGGGGGGAGGCAAGGAGCCCTTAAAGCTTTGTGTTAATAACCATTTACTCACAACAGTATTCCCTGGATAGGGTACAGAACTAGAACACACTCAAGCAAGATTTAAAAAATAAAGACTTAACTGTTCTTGACTCACTGAATGGTAACACTTTACCTGTCTTTTAATAAGAAGATGGATGGCTCCTGTCATCCTTGGGGGGGGCGCCCCCCCCCCCCCCCGCGCCGCCCCCCCCC
>CAUYPK010004860.1:0-19227 GCA_963574355.1 Loris lydekkerianus
CAAGGCCCGGCCTGAAACTGCCTCTACCTAGATACAGCCAATGTGGTACCATGCCACTGGCCCGACCCTGTCACTCACCTCTTCCCCCGCCTTCTTTCCCTGCCCCTTCTCCACAATAAAAAAAATAAAAATAAAAATAAATAAAAAAAAAAAAAAAGAAAGGTTGGACTAGATCAGGGAGGGAAAAATACCTGATATGTTTCACCATAGTCATAATTCTATGTCCATGGTAGACATTGTTAATTAGTCACTGAATTTTTTCTACCTAATTGGGAAGCTGCTTCTGATTTTCTCAGCAAAACCTTGTAGACAGCCACTATCAATTGATCAGAATTGGCAAAGTGAAGTTTACTTGCCATCTCTGAGCCAGAAGATATTTAAGACTTGTTGTAATTCTAATACATGTGTTACTCAAAGGGCAAAAGGAGAATCGATGGAATAGAAAATATCAGAAGACAAGTATCTTGGCAAATCTTAGTTCTTCTTTAAAAATGTTACCATCTAGCCTCTAAGAATGTTATAGACATTGTATGCAAGGCCTATGTATAAGAATGCTCTACTCTTCCTTTCAGTGCATTCTGTTTTTGGTTTGCCTAAATGAAAACAATTTTTATCCCCTAATTATAAAAATGCTTTATGTAAAGATTTAAACAGATAGGGACACAGAAAAATGAAAGTGAATGTTATCTGATTTCTATCCCATTATTAATGTTTGGGAACCAGCCTTGAAGACATATGTATAGACATAGTGTTTTTCTGTATGTTGTTTATTTTCCCTACATAGCAACATTTACGTATGGACAACTTTGCATATCATTTGAAAATCGCAGTTCTTAGTCTCTTAAAATTTCATCTTTGTGTGGGAACTCTATCCCATTGAGTGAAACTTTTCAAATATAGCAATAAATGGAGAAAAGGATCTTTAGACCCTTACCACACCCACAATTAAAGATGTGGTCGAATTCTCCAGGCTTCACACAAGTAAATAAAGAATGGAAAAGTTCACAAAGCTTGTGATTAAAATTCAATTTGAAAATAAAATAAACTCAGTGGTTTGAGAGAAAAGCAAATATTCTTTCCTCATTTCTACATGTCACCCTTACCTTTTTTATTATAAAAGCAATGTATGTTTTGGCTCCGTGCCTGTAGCTCAGAGGCTAGGGTGCCGGCCACATACACCAGGGCTAGCGAGTTCGAACCTAGCCCAGGCCTGCCAAACATCAATGACAATTACAACAAGAAAATAGCCGGGCATTGTGGCGGGCACCTGTAGTCCCAGCTACTTGGTAGGCTAAAGCAAGAGAATCACTTAAGCCCAAGAGTTTGAGGTTGCTGTGAGCGTGACACTAGAGGACTCTACCGAGGGTTACATAGTGAGACTCTATCTCAAAAAAAAAAAAAAAAAAAAGTAATGTATATTTATTTAGGAAAATACAAACAGAGAAAAATAATAACATCAGTCTCCAACTAATCAGAATACTTATGATTAATATGTTGGAGTACACAAACCTGTGTTCAGTCTTGTCTTTCTATGCATATTTATTTATATACGTATCAACACAGTAATTTTTTTTTTTTTTTTTTTTTTTTTTTCAGCTTTGGCCAGGGCCGGGCTTAAACCCGCCACCCCCAGCATATGGGGCCAGTGCCCTACTCCTTGAGCCACAGGCGCTGCCTCAACACATGTAATTCAAAAGGACTCTTTAAAATGCCTGGGTTTTTTTTTTTAATTATTTACATTCTTTTATTAAAGAGAAATATATGTCTTAGACAGATTAAAGAGACACAACAAAATATTGGTCAGTTATTCATTTTCTTTCATAAACAACCTGATAACCCTCGATATACAAGTATAGAAAAAATATAGAAGGGTCTAGTATAAATGACATATTTTAAAGGACATATTAATAAAAATGTATGATTTTTTTACAATAATATAATGAAATACTTTCTCTTGACCAGCAACATTTTATTATGTTTCTTTCTTTCTTTTTTTTGCAGTTTTTGGCCAGAGCTGGGCCTGAACCCGCCACATCCGGCATATGGGGCCAGCACCTTACTCCTTTGAGCCACAGGCACCACCCATTTTATTATGTTTCTAATCCCAATTTAGGCACATGATATAGAATAATAGTAAAAGAACTTAATATTATTAACTATGAAAACCCTACTCTGCCTCAGTACTTTCCCAAGTACATTGTATACCTCATGTTAATGAATTATTAACTCAACTAAATGCTTCGTGCATATTGTCTATCTACTGCTATAATCTTGCAAGGAAAATATTATAAAATGCCTATTTTTAATCTTTACTCACTGCATTGCTATTCCTTCAGGGCACTGTTTTTATAATGAGTTAAAACAGGTTTTGGAGACATACAGCTCTTTATACAGGCAGTTTCCATAGTGAAGTATACACACCAAAGAACCAAGGATGTTGGTGTGTTTTGAAGTTAATACATCAATTATTTTGAATAATGCTGTAGTGAAGTTCAGTTTATCTGCTGGGCAGGTTGTTCCTCAAGTTCAAACTCCCTCAGCACATTCTCAGCAAGTATCTTACTTAACTTGTATGAATGAAGTCATGTGAGGGTCAGAACCTGTGCATGCATTTAGCCCTCCATCTACTTCACTGATGAAATGTTGGTGTCCCTGAAGTGTATTTTGATAAGGATAATGTCTATCTCACATCATCTATTTAATGATATAAAACCCATGCATGGTGTGATGAGGATCTTTTCTTTTTATGTAGCAACAATCATAAGAAAGATACTTTTCCCATGCCAGGAAAATCAGTTCCTTCCCAGGGCCTGACACTATTAAATCACAAAGTGTCATTGATATCTGTGCTTCCAATGACAGTTAACAAACAAAAAGCAGCCAGAAGAAATTTTGCCTTTGATAATCAATATGTAGTATGCCACTTTGGCCGTTATTGTGAAAAACCAAAGCTCCAAAATTTAATGATTAGAAACTGTTTATTGTAATTTCTCAACATTCTTTAGGTTGACTAGGCCCAGATAGGCATACTTCTTTTGGTCTTGCTTGGAGTCCCTCATATGTAGTTGCAACCAGCAGCTGAAGGTGGAGTTCTCTGGAGGCTTGTGTAGGTGGGCTGGAGGGTTAACATGGTTTCTTCATTCACGTCTGGTGCATTGGTTCACATAGCCTCTCTCTCCAGTTAAGAGCTCCATTCTCCACGATTTCTCCTCACTGCCTCTCTTTCCATCAAGGTAGTCAGAGTTCTTACATGATGACTGACTTCCAGGAGTATAACATTAAAAGACGGTCGTGCCTTTTTTAGGCTTGGGCTGAAACCTGGCACAGTGTCACCTCTGGCCTCCTTCCATAAATGAAAGCAAGTTTCAGAGCCAACCTAATCCAATGTGGGGGACTATACAAGCCCCTAAGTATCCAGGAAAGATGGCTCATCGGGTGCCCTCTTTGGAAACTTGTCCAATAATGCTGGACAGAGTAGACTTTCAACTATAATTATAAAACAGTCTGAATATTTTCTGGCTCCAATATGGAATACAGTTGAAGGGAAGTGGCAGTAAAAAGAAGAAGCCACAAAGAGAGTATTTTCAAACAGTTGGTACTTTTGGGGCTTTGCAACTTGGCATATTAGACCACAAAGAAAATCAGTGTACCACTATTACCCAAACTGTGCACTCAGGTGGCTTACCTGATGATGCTTTTTCTTTGAGAATTCTAGGGCAAGGTACCACAATTCTAACACATCTCAAGCATGTATTGTGGGTTGTCTCCAATGTCAGAAAAGAATTTAGACAGCAAGGAAAATGAACAAGAGTCAACAGGATATGGAACCTGTTGGGAGGAGGGAATAGTAGCTAGGAGAGGCGGGCAGTAAAAAGTGCTCCCAAGACACCAGGATAGGAGAGAAAAACCAGCACCTCCTCTTTCCTGCTCCTCTTAAGCTTCTCAACATGCAGTATCTGTGCTTCCTCAGCACAATATGCAGGTTTAGAGGGCAAGGCAAGAGCTCCGGCTCTCACAGGAAAACAGTCATATTTCAGTCTACAAAGATGGGGCACCTCCTGGACCTGAGTGGTCTGACAATGAGGTTCCCTTCTCTTGTACTGAATCACTGTTCAACATCTGACAGCCTTGGTGTATATTTTTCTTATACATGTTCAGACTCTTATCATATTGTTCCCCTCCCTTTGAAAATATGTACTCTGCAGGTGCCTGAAATAACATACACCCACAAATTGCAGTTTTGTAAAAGAAAAGGTCTACATTCAGTCTAAACTCAAGGGAAATTTTGTTGCTTAACAAGGAAATACCAAATTAAATTATAAACTACTTGAGAGCAATAACCATGACATATATAGCTTTGTATCTTTTACCAACTGGGCTCATTGGCTACTTTCTCCGATGTAGTAGTTTTAATAAGTAACTTGAATTGTTAACCATATACTCTTGTCTTCTTTGATGCAGAAATGGCATTTCATTATTATAACTTTGCACCTTTCACGTCAGATTTTTTCTAAAAAAATTTCTCCTAACCTTGTTTTCATTGTGCAGATAATGTTGCAGGGTTTTCACATAACGTCCAAAAGGATTTAATAAGAGTCGAAGAAGCTTGTTTCAATTAAAAGTAATTAATCTAGGCTTCACTTAGCTCAAGGAATATTTGAACATATAAATTTACACATAAATCCTGGGAGTGTCCAATTATGCAACTAAGAGAAAGGAAGTTCTTTCTAGTTTTGGGGGCTGTTATAGTCAGGCTTTGTGTGTGTGTGTGTGTGTGTGTGTGTGTGTGAGATTTTTGAATAAAATAAACCACTGCTGGCACTATCTAGTTCACCTGGTTTTGAATAATTCCAAGAAGCTAGAAAGTGAAAAAGTCTTGTTAAAGAGTTAGATTGTAAATGCATTAAGAGAACATAAACAAAACAAAAACATTTATATTTTCTTCTTTTAAACCTTACATGCGTTTACAATATTCCTGATTTCAAATTTGTTTAGTTTTCTGTGGGCAATGATTAATTTTTAAAAAAGTGTTTTTAATGTAAGACAATATTCATTGTAGATTTAAAGCATTCTTAAAATAATTAAGATAAGGAAAAATTGTTTATGATCATACAACTGTTATTAAGGACCATCCTTCAATTTTTTTCTAGGTTTTTTCTAAATTTTTTTCAGATGCATGTTTTTACAAAATGGTCCCATACTATATAAACCACTTCAGGACTTTTTTTTCTTTCCCCCCTTTGTATCTTGAGTACGTGAAAAAGAAATTTGCGAAGCATGCTGTTGTAATACACACCACCTCCCTGAAGGACGCCATCCGTGGCGTGCTGTGTGCATTTTAGTAGGAAGAGAAAACTCTTGGGGTTCCTGTTTCCGCCCAGCTGCTGGTGGATAATACCCACCACTCTCAGACCTAAAGAGACTTCTCGGTTTACCCTAAGTGACCCCAGCCAAGCCAGAGTGCCGAGCACGTGGAGTAAGAGAGGGCGTTGAGGAAAACTTCAAGCACAAACTCCCGGCTCGGACCACCTCTCCCTGGGCAGGGCCCGCTGGCCTTAGCCCCAGAAGGGACCAAGGGAGAAAGGACAGAAGGCTATGCTCAGTGTCTGGGTCCCAGCCTTTAGTCCCCGCCCCACCCCTTCAGGCTGGCGCCACTCTCCGGCGGTAGAGTGAGATAACGCGGAGCAAGGTTCTGCAACTCCAAATCAGAGGCGCAGCTCCGATACCAAAGTCTTTGCCCGGACTCGGGGGTGTGTTTATTCTAACTGTTCAAACTGTTTCAAAGCGCCCCAATTGCAAGCGACCTTCCCAAATAACTCTTCACCTCTCGGGCGAGAGCCCCGCCCTTATTTGCGGGGGAGGACAAAATGATCCCCGGGCCAGGGGAGCTAAAGGCCGCCACCTCTTCGCACACCGCCCGCTGGGACCCCATCCCGCCCCCGGACCTCGAGCTTCTTGCGTCATCTGCGGCGGGGGTGGGGGATTTTGGGCAGCGCGACCCGCGCGGCCAGCAGAAGGAAGGCCCAGGCTCTTGCCCCGCCCTTGGGGGGCGGAGGGCGGAGCGGGACAGAGCCCGGCGGCTACTCGGGCTGTGTTGCTGAGCTGCAAGTGTCTCGGAGCTCGGAGGAGCTGCCGCCGCCAACTGTGCCATCCTGTTCACGCCTCGCCTCGGAAGCCAGGGCAGGGCCGCCGTCGAGGAGCCCCAGTACACCGTCCCCATCTCAGCATGATGGACTTGGAGCTGCCGCCGCCGGGACTACCGTCCCAGCAGGTGCTGCCCGGGCCCTCGGGCTCCTGCGGTGGTGCTGGGATGGGGACAGAGGAGATAGGGAACCGCCACCCAGGAGGGACAACCTCAGCCGGCTCCTCCTGCCGTCTGGCCAGAGCCAGGACTGCAGCGGCCGCGCACTGGAGCCGCAGCGCTTGTGCTGGGCGGGGAGGGGCGGCGGTGACCGGAGGGGCAGCGAAGGGAGTGGGGATATAGCCAGGGAGTCGGACCGACCACGAGCCCGCGGCCTCAGAGGGCGGCCGAGTGGGGAATTGGGGACTGCACCCGCGCGCGTGGGGCGAGGGGGCGTCTCTTAGCCGCGTCCCTAGAGCAGGGAGGCGGGAGCCCCGGAGTTTGAGCGGCCCCGCAAGCGGCCGGGCAGGAGGGGGCGGACGCTGGCGGTCTGAGCCGGCGCGGCCCGGCCCTTCCCGGGCTGTACTGCTCCCCCGCCTCGGCGCCGGCAAAAATGTGCCTAGTCACGGGGCCGCTCTTGGGGGAGCTGAGGTCTCCTCTGGGCTGGGACCCGCAGCCCGTTCTCTGCGGCTGCACCCGACGCCGGGTTCTTAGACCTCCGCGAGCGCGGGCTGCGGCGCGCTCTCCCCGGGGCCGTCCATGGGCGCTTCTTTGCTAAGTCATCGGGCACTCCGAGCGCTGTTTGGCAGCCGGGTCGTCTAGAAAGCCCAGTCTCCGGGCGTGAGGGGGATGTCATGAAGTGCCCGGCGCACTCCAGTGCCCCGATATCTGGCGGCCTGGCCGGGTCTCGCTCGTTTCCCGGGGTCGGGGAAAAGGTGCGGGCTCGGGGTTTGGGAGTTGGCCCCTAGCAACGCGGCGGGAAGTGTGGCGAGGGCACCTTCTAGTTCCGGGCGCGGCGCCTCCTGCTGGCGCGCGCCGCGTGCGTGGCCTTCGCCTCAGCGAAAGTGGCCGGTTGGCTGTCACGGCGGCCCTCGGTTGGCCCTTTCCTGCTTTATAGCGTGCAAACCTCGCCGCGCTGGGGCCAAGGGACATGTTGGAGCTGTTGATCTGTTGCGCAATTATTATTTTCCCCAGGGCAGCTTTGTCTTTGGATTTAGCGTTTCGGAGTGGCCATTCCAAAATGTGTAAGACGGGATATTCTGTTCTGTGCTGTCCAGGGTAAGAGTTGCGAGTGTAGATTAGAATTTCTATTGCTTTTAGTCTATAACTGAATTTTTTTGCTTTCAGCTATTACTTCGCCCTTGGGTACTTTCTGTGTTGAGAATTTGCCTCAATTTCTTAGCATGCCTCTTTTGCAAGGGCCCAGGGTAGAACACTTGGGTTTCATAATACTTTGTTAGTAAGTTCTCTTAAGTTGTTATAAAGGTAAAAACAAGTTTCTGTTCATACTTTGTAGGAACATTAAAAAGAGTAGATACTTACGTTTATAATTTTTTTGTAATTGGGTCTGTAAGATAAAACCATTTGGCTCAAGGAAAGTGTAACTTGATATGTACAGTAGATATGTTTAAGCTTAAAGTTTTAGGCTAATTCCAAAGATGTGATGTAGAGTTTTAAGTTATTGAGAATGTATTAATTGTGCTTTTTTTCCATTAAAAGTTGTTAGTCTTGAACTTTACCCATTAATTATTGGGATTGTATTCTGCTAGTTCCCACTAGTGTGAAGAAGTAAATTGTACTTTCTGATTTAGCCGCTGTTCACGAATTATCTAGAAAGAAATGCTTGTGTGACTAAAGGATACACATAGATGATGCAAATGAACTTTAGTTTTCCTAATTTCAGAAATTGTATTCTAGAGCCCTCTATTTTTTATTTTTTATTTCTTTTCTGTGTAACACATAACATTCCATACACAAAAGTGTATAAAACATGTATGCTTTACGTGTTTTTTAATTGTTTGATAAAAATAACTGCTTTTCCACTTTCACAAGTCTGCATATTTGAGAACTATAAAAGAAGAAGAAGTAAAATTTAGAAGCAATTTCATGTCTGTGATTCATATTGAATTGTTTGTAGTCCAGAAAGATTTCAGTGGAATCAAAGTGTTCTTGACATTTTGTGAAAGGAACTCTTCAAGTGTGAAGTGGTATTAGGATACAGTTTTCCATCATCTGTGCAGAGAATGTGTTGATAAACAGGGCAGTATTCTGTATTTCCATCAGATGGAAGGAATCATCCATTTCTCTTTTCAAGGCTGTCTTGGAGAGGTAAAGTACTTTTGTAGATGAGGTATGAAGTTGATCTTGGACTAGACTGATAAGATTATTTTTAAAAGTCAAACACACAAAAAATAGGACAGGCTTTTCATCTCCTGGATGAATGTTAAGTAAAAAACAGCTTGACTTTTTGGATATGTGAAAAATCTCTTGAGATTGTGGAAGCAGCATGTGGAAGATAAATGTACAACTCATCAGTCTTTCTGCATTAAAAATAACTTGAGCCATTTTGAAATCTTTCTTGTAACTAAGAAATGAAAGCTAATAAACAATGCTGGGGGAAAAAAGCCACCTGTTTTTAGGAGTACCAAGAAGAATTGAAAGCCAAATAAATCGTTTTTCTTAATATTTATTGTTGCTTAGGGTAAATCAATACTTGACAAAGCTGCATGAGGAAAGGAACTTGGTGGACTATAAGCACATTCTTTTCTGGGAATTGTCTGTGTCCTGAATAAAGACATTTAAAAGGGGGTTTGCACAAATAATATTTCCTCTTTAATATTTCCTTGAACCTGGGTTAACTCTTCAATATGCAGGAAGAATTTGGCACTAACATGATAATAAGTTACTGGGCACTTCTCAGAGTGCCACCCAGTATAATTACTTCACATGCATTATATCACAGTAACCACACAGAAAATAAAATTATCTCCCTTTTCAAGTTTAACAGAGAGGCACAGAAAGAAGCCCAGAGGACTGGCTTAGGGTGAATTCAAACCTGAGTAGTCTGACCCCTGGGGGCACCTAATCACCACTTCCAACCTGGATCAAGACTAGTTAAACTTTGAACGGGAGGAAAAACTCACACTTCAAAAAAGTGGATAAATTGTGAAAACTGGAGGAAGAGGCAGGAATTTAAAGCTTCAATATGTGCCCCATTTCTGTTTAGTAACCATGGGAGTGGGGAGTAAACCTTGGTAGAAGACAGTAAATACAACCTAACAATGGAATTACCTCCTGTGGTCCTTTCAAGCATGACCCCAAGGGCTAAATGGGTTTAATTGAAAGAAGTGGGACTGTTTCTTACTATGATAATAGTTCTAAAAACTCCTGAGATTTCATCTCTTTCTGCAGTGTCCAGGATACTGACTCACATTTTCCCGAGACCATTTTCCTTTTTTCTTAATTAAAACTATGCCTACTAGGTAAGAGCCTTTGCCTTTGCTTGCCTTGTTAGTTGGTACATTCTCCCATTCCATCAGCTCTTTTTATATTTTGAAGTAGTGGTCAAAAATGTTTGGTAATGAGGTTATGGTGAAGAGCTTGACAGATAGGGTTAAACCAGGTCAAAAGAAAATGGGGAGAATGGGGAGAATTTGAGTTGAAAACAGCTAGCAGAAACCTGTTGATCCAAATTAAACACTAATCCCCAGTTTTGGCACTTCTGAATTGAAGCAAGCAAAAGGGCTTGTCTATCCAGTTGAAGCTTACTAGGGGTTTTGAGAATAGTACATTTCAAAATTAAATACATTATTTCTTAGTCCTTATTGCTAAAATGTTTTCTGAATTATTGTCTTATTTGTCTGAATTAAATACGCTGTAGGACTTTCTGGATCCTATAGATCACGGGTCCTCAAACTGCGGCCCACGGGCCACATGAGGCGGTGTGAATTGTATTTGTCCCCGTTTTGTTTTTTACTTCAAATTAAGATATGTGTAGTGTGCATAAGAATTTGTTCATATTTTTGTTTTGTTTTTTTTAAACTATAGTCCGGCCCTCCAACAGTCTGAGGGACAGTGGATTGGCCCTCTGTTTAAAAAGTTTGAGGACGCCTGCTATGGATGATTTGCCTAAAAGTTTGTCTGAGTAAATTAACAGAGTCCCTAAATGCCTGGTGCAGCCACTTCTGAAAGTTGACTGAAATTGGTTGCATGCTAGGGTTGAGAAAGACAGGTTTACTAGATGTAACATTTAACTTGCTTGTCTGTGTCTATGACTACAGAAACGTGTGTTTATTATAAATGGAGAAGAGAGTTTATATGGTAACAATTTACGACTTTTGATTTTTATAAGTTACTGAAATTTCACTGCCACTGCTTTTTATTATTTTCATTTCTTTATTTTTTCCTCTGGTCCTTGATTCAGGAGCCACATACTTTTTAAATAAGGGCAAAACATTTATTAAAAAGGCTGAGGCAAGAGAAGCGGTTAAGCCCAAGAGTTTAAGGTTGCTGTGAGCTGTGATGTCACAGCGCTTTACCGAGAGTGACATAGTGACACACTGTCTCAAAAAGGGGAGGGGGCTAAGGTCTAGGCCAAGTCTTCAAGTGATAATGGTATGTTTTTTGTAAATAAAAGCAAAAATATGTTCATATGTATAATGTTTATATTCCCAAACTTAACATTACCTGTATTACACTAACCCCTCCTCCAGAAATCAAAACAAGACTCTTAAACAAAATCCTGCTCTATCTAAAGTTTGTGTTTTCTATGTGTCATCCCCTACCACAATAAACATCTTTTTTTTTTTTTTTTTTTTTTGAGACAGAGTCTCACTATGTCTCCCTCAGTAGAGTGCTATGGTATCACAGCTCACAGCAACCTCAAATTCTTGGACTTAAGTGATTCTCTTGCCTCAGCCTCCAAGTAGCCGGGACTACAGGCGCCAGCCACAACACCCGGCTATTTTTGTTGTTGTTATTGTTGTTGTTGCAGTTACCATTGTTGTTTAGCTGGCCCAGGCCAGGGTCAAATCTGTCAGCCTCCATGCTTGTGGCCTGGGCCAGAACCACTGTGCTACGGGCGCTGAGCCTCTTTTATTATAAGCCTCTTTTAATTATTGTTGTTATTAAGTATTTTACGAACTTTGAGGATGGGAAGCACTTTGAATCAATTAGATTTATTTTATTTTTTTGCAACAAATATGCTATAATACCTTTGTGTTGCAAATCTTTATATTTAAACAAGTCTTTGTGTAGGTGGGCATGTAAATTTATTTGGCCCCAGTTGTGGTTACAATAAAGGCAAATCCAAGGCAAAAATAGGATTTAGAGAACCAAATCTGTCTTTTAAAGACCTTGTTGATAAATGACTCATGAGAGTTTTTACAATCTGTCACCAGCCTATATTCTGTAGAATTTCTAAAAATTCTTTGGTGATGTTAAATAGCCATTTCTTTTTCATAAGCTTGAAAATCAAGACTTTGGGGCCTGTAGTATCAGCAACTCACTGGCAAGATCCAAACTCTATTGCTTTTCAGATTGGAGAAGAAAAATGAGGGGGTATAAGAAAAGAAAAGTATTGATCACTTTGGCTTTGATGCCTCCCTCTGAATTTGTAACTTTTATTCTCTGTATTACTTAGGCAGTTCTCTTTAATGGCCTCTTAAAATCTTCCTTGATACTTGTCTTACCAGTACTGGTGTACCACTACTGTGTACTGGTGTATTTTTTTCTCTCTAGCTAGATTGTAAGCTCCTTGAGAGTTGGGCATACGTTTTATAGATATATGTTCAATATATACATTTTACCCCGTTAAACCTATTGAGTGGTTAAGTGTATTTATTGTTCATGGAGTTAGTGCAGCCATTACTGTAAGCCGTTTTCATCACTACCAAAAGAAACCCCATACCCATTAGCAATCACTTCCCCCCAACTTCATTAGCCTTTGGTAATCACTCAGTTTTGTTGTTTTTGTTTTCTTGAGATACAGTCTCACTTTGTTGCCCAGGCTACAGAACCTTGGCCTCCGCCTATCTCACAGCAACCTCAAACTCCTGGATCCTCCTTCCTTAGCCTCCTGAGTAGCTAGGACTACAAGTGCCTGCTGCAACACCTGGCTAATTTTTCTGTTGTTTTTTTCTTTAGTAGAGGTGGGGTCTTGGTCTTCCTCTTGCTCAGGCTGGTCTCGAAATCCTGAGCTCAACGGATCCTCAGCCTCCCAAAGTGTTATAGATACAGGCAAGAGCCCCTGTGTTTGGCCCACTCAGTTATTTTCTGAATGTGTGGATTTGCCTGTTCTGAACATTTCATATGGATGGAATTACAAACTGTATGTCTTTTTGTGACTGGCTTTTTTCACTTGGCATAATGTTTCAAGGTTCAACCATGTTGTAGCACGTCTCAGCCACTCTTTTTATGGCTGAATGCCATTCCATTGTGTGGTTATACCCTCATTTATCCACTCATCAGTTGATGAACATTTGAGTTTTTTTCTACTTTTGCTATTTTTTTTTTTTTTCGGCAATAGTGGTTAAATCATACTGTCTATTAGACTCACAATTAGTATTTAAAATGCTGATGTCCAGGCTGTGTCCCTCAATAAATCAAAATCTCTATTGGTGGGACCCAAGCATGACTAGTTCTGTATCTTCTGAAGTGATTCGGATGTGCAGTCGGGTTTGAGAGGCAGTGCCCTAGGGTACCTACCACTGGTAACTATATAATGATTTAGAAAATCTGTTTGGGATGTCTTACTTAAAACATGAAAGGAAGCAATTTTACTTTTTATTACTGTCCTTCACAGCCTTACAGATATTAAGATTATAAGATCTGGAAACTGTGTTTCACGATGCCTGGGGAATGTTTGAAATTCAGTAAATATAACTTGATCTTGTGAAGAATTGCATGATAACTTTGTTATTAAAGGGCTTTTCCCAAGTGGGGAATTATTCCATGTTTTTATCAGGAATGTGGGCTATGATAATCTGTATATAGAAAAGAAATTGAGGATAAAATGCTCAGATGCTCAGGATGGATGTCCGAAAGCCTGGAGGCCAGGACAGAACTGCCTTTCTCTAGGAAGCTCCAAGCTTTGCTTCCTCTGTTAAAAACAAAAAGTTTAAATCTCAAGGCAGCTTTCAGCAACTTCATTTTTTGCTTCTCTGTATTTATCTATGAAAGTCCATCTTTATATCCTGACCAATGGCTACCACCTTACTGACCTGAACGGCTTTCTGGTTTACATATTTGGAAACCATTTGCAAGTTCTGTGTGTGAGCATGCTCTGCCACAGCTGTCCCACTCGAGAGATTTGATGGTGTGGTGTGGGGCCTTCTGAAGCTGGCTCAGCCCCTGCCCTGTGTACCCACCTTGCAGACAAGGTGGAAACAGGCCCAGAGGGGAGTGGGCACTTCGGTGCTCATGATGGCCTCCCTACCAGGGTTTCCAGGCAGAGATTGCAAGGCCCAGCTCCAGTCTTGGCCCTTTGGAATTCTGGGGCTCCAGGAGCACGCCACTCTTGCCCTGTGCTACAGGTTTAAGAGTCACTTTTTAACAATACAATTGTGCTATCAAACTTCAGTGATGGTGTGTGTGCTGGAGAAGATGATAATGGAGACTGAGGAAACAATTAGTTTTTCATTTCGGTTCATGCCTTCTACTCACTTCTATGTTGTAAAGAAAATCGGGCTTTGGTGTAACAAGACATCTGAATACAGACAGAATCGGCAATTTTATGGGGAGGAAAAGGGAAAAGAAACTAACATTCACTGAAAACCCGCTAGTGCTATACTAGGCCCTGGACATGTTCTCTTACTTGATCTTGACAATAAATTTATGCAGATGGGGATATTCTCTCTTTTTTTATGGCTGAGGAAACCTATTCAAAGAGGCCCAGGCTGCACCACTTGCAGGTGGCAGAACAGGGATATTGAATGTCCATAACCCCTACTCTCCCTTGCCTGTTTTGTTCCTTCCCTCCCTCCTTTCTTTCTTCCTTGTCTAATGACTATGGGCATTCTGTTGGCTGCGTTAGAATGAAGGACCCTTTTTTTCCCATTTGCATGGTTTTTTTTTTTTTTTTTTAATTATTATTGCTGGGGATTCATTGAGTGTACAAAGGACCAGGTTACACTGCTTGCATTTGTTAGGTAAAGTCCCTCTTTGTGTCACACACCATAACCCCCTTCCCATTCTGCCTTCCCTCGCCCCCTACCGGATACTAGCATTGATTGTCTTATATCAGAATTGAGTACATTGGATTCTTGCTTCTCCATTCTTGTGATGCTTTACTAAGAAGAATGTGTTTCAACTCCATCCAGGTTAATACAAAGATATAAAGTCACCATCTTTTTTTAGTGGCAGAATAGTATTGCAGGGTGTACATATACCATAGCTTGTTAATCCATTCCTGGGTTGGTGGGCATTTAGGATGTTTCCACAATTCAGCAAATGTAAATTGAGCTGCAATAAACAGTCTAGTGCAAATGTCCTTATGGTAAAATGATTTTTTTTCTTCTGTGTAGATGCCCAGTAATGGGATTGCAGGATCAAATGGGAGATCTAGTTTGAGTTCTTTGAGGATTCTCCATACTTCCTTCCAAAAAGGTTGTATTAGTTTGAAGACCCACCAGCAGAAAATGAAGGACTCTTTTACAAAGAATAAGACTGTGTTCCTGCTCTAGGACCTCATCCAGTGTTTACCAGAGGGGGCGCTGTTGACACATAGGCTGGATTTCTCTTTGGAACAGGGAACTTAACACATTAAAGGATATTTAGCATCATTGCACCAACCAGAAAGCCCCTCCACCTCTCGTCCATACATTTCTTCAAGGTGGAGGTGCCAGCCCCAAGGAACCACTGTGGCACAATGACTTCTAGAGACAATATGAGGTCAGGGTATTACTGTTCGCTCTCAGGAAATCTCAGAGTATGGTCTGTGTAGGGAAGCCTGTAATCTCCACCGATGGCAGCCTGTTCAGAGCTTTTATTCTCAGCAAAAGGGTAATGAGAGAGAGAGATAATAGAAAGTAATGAAAGCTCGACAAAGGGTAGGGTCTAGGTGCCTTTTATTTCCTTTAGCAGAGTCCAGATTCCTTAAATCAAAGAGCAGTATTATTCGATATGGTAATGTTAAGCACTGGTATTGCCTATTCTCAGACCCACAGCTGCAAGGAATTGGTCCTAAAATGATAAACTAAGTTATGCCATGTCTCTCTGGGACTTTACAGCCTTTTTTCTACGGTGTCTTTTAGAAAGAAGTTGGGTACTAAAATAAGGGTATGGGAAGCTGTAGAATAGCTGAATAGGTTGAGATCATATGTAATAGCTCGAAGCCTTAAAGAAAGAAAGGTCTAGAATGTGGGGACAAGGTGAATTTGCCCACTACTTGTCCTATTTTCTGACCCTCAGCCTGAGGGAAATAACTATTATCCACTAGGAAAATACACTTAGTCAACACTTAATATATTGACTATATTATCCAGATAGCAAAACTCTGTAATGGATATTTGAAGTTACTATCATGTTTGTTCTCTTAAAAAATCAGTTTTATCATTAACTTGAAGGGGTGTGTATTAATAGTTCTTAAGATATAATACTTTACTTCTAGCAGAGTACCCAAAGAATAATTTTGAAATATTGTTACTGGAAATGAAGTTAAATAATTTTTCTGTGACTGGTAGTTGGGTCATAAATGATATAAAACATGATACCTTTGTTATTTGAACTCTTTAACTCCAGATACCTTAAGTATACAATGAAAATTTTGAATTCTGGCCTAAAGAGTATACACTTATTCATTCCACAAATATTTATTAGGTCTATACACACCCTAGGGAACTTTCAGGGCATACAGCTGTTTTAATCTTCCAAGATAACTCATTGGAGGACATTTGCTTTTCAGAATGCCCCTCCTAATTGATTCCGTTTGCTCTTTGTACACCTGAATTATAGGGTGTGTTTCAGATCATAATTAGTATAAATCAGTTAATGTTTCTGTCTCTTTTGCTTAGAATATGAGTTGCTGCCGGGTAAGTAGTATATTTTATTCTTTTTTGGTAACTCTGACATTAAACACCATCCTTAATAGTTGCTATGTAAATGTGAGAGTGAGTCCATGACAGTGTGAATGAGAAAATGTGACTTCTAGCAGGGGTGCGCAGAGAGGACATCCTAGAGGAGGTGGCATTTTAAGTAATTTTTTTTAAGCCGGTAGATTGCATGTGGTTCAGGCTTCAGCAGGAAGTGCAAGTAATGGTACAGGCATGCGCTGGATTGTGGTAGAGTATTGGGTCAATGGAGCTGAAAAGGTTAACTTTGGGATAGCTGAAGATGATGGTCTTTGATGCCTGTATGTGGTATCTAAAATTTATACAGGGCATTTGGAAAGCATGGAAAGCTTAGGAAAAGGCAAGGCACAGGAGTTGGATGTGTATAGGAAGTTATTTAGTCTGGAAGATGGACCAGTTGGAGGCAGGGAGGTAGGAGGGGGCAGTTTCTGCCAGGGTATATTTGTGTGTGTTGTGCATTATTGTGATGGCTTAGTCGGTTTGGCATCAGCACACGTGTTGCAGATCTGTCTCTGTCACTCTAAACTGTCCCTTTCTTAACATTTAAAAAGAATTTTTAAAGCCTCCCTTTTAAAAGAGAGGAGTATATTTTCCTCTTCTGTTGGTCCCACCATGAAATTGCTTGTGCTCAAGCTTGCACACTCCATTGTTCCTTTATTTTAACATCCACCAGTGTGTTCATTCCATTGATGAAAGGAGAGGAAAAAATCAGCCAGAAGTTACTGTTCTGCTTTAAGAATGGATTCTTTTCTTCCTCAGAGTGGCACAGAGGCCTTACATGCACCCCAGAACACCAGAGGCCCCACATGCTGTCTGGGCTCCTCTGAGGGGCCCTCCAGCCTATCCACCGGCTTCCTTGTACTTACAAGGATTTTTAAACCACTTTTAGAAGTCCCTTTCAGAGCCACTCCTTTACCTGTGGCACAAGTTCTTACTCTGGAGCTCTGGGGTCCAGGCTGTATGACAGGCGTTGGGGAGTAGACATGCATTAGTGGACAAAGGCTAAGTCCGAACATGGATGGAGCCAGCCAGTGTGGCCTTGTCCTCTCCTTATCCCCCCACCCCCATTTTAATGGCTTTAAGATGTTTCTTTTGTAGTAACTACCCTAACTTTGGCTGTTAAAAAAAAAATAAAGGCAAAGTGATGAAGGGAAAGAAAACATTTTAAGACCCAGACAGAGGGGTGAAGGGAAAGAAAAACCTTTTAAGACCCTTGAGGGAGATGACACAGCTAAACAATTTTTACATTTAACTGCCCTTTGTTGTTGCCACACAAATGTCTGACACCTAAACAAGTTATGACCACACCATCTGTTTTATATGTAGTGGTTAGACCCAGAAGCCTGAAAAGTAGATGCTGCTCATAGTCATTTGACATCTATAGCGGAGGTTGATTATATTATTATCCATATTTGTCCTTTATATTTTAAAGGAGCATTCACATACTTCTTTTCAATAAGAAAAATACCTCTCTGAGGTCAAGAATTATCACGCCTTTCCATGACAGGAACAGCACTGTGAGGTTAGAGGGGTTTCCTCAGTCAGACTGCTTTCCACCGCACCACACAGCCTCCCTAAGGAGGCCTCGGTTATTCTGAAGTGAAAGCCTGTGTCATTGGAGTGGATGAGAGCTCTGGTTCTTTCTTTTAGAGACAGTATCATTTTATCACCCTCGTAGTGCCGTGGCATCACAGCTCACAGCAACCTCCAACTCCTGGGCTTAGGCAATTCTCTTGCCTCAGCCTCCCGAGTAGCTGGCACTACAGGTGCCCGCCACAACGCCTGGCTATTTTTTTGTTGCGGTTTGGCCAGGGCCAGGCTTGAACCTGCCACTCTCTGTATATGGGGCTGGCACCCTACCCACTGAGCCACAGGTGCCACCCCAGAGAGCTCTGGTTCTGTAAAGTAAACCTCAGTTGGATCTCCCTGTCACCATTTACCAGATGGAGGTGTTCAAACAAAAGTACTTGTTAACCTCTCCATGCTTCCGTTTCTGTACTCCAGAATGGCAATGGCAACACTACTACCCGCCGAGAGGAGTTGGGGTATGAATAAAGTAAAGTATACAAGTGCTTGGAATAGTGCTGAGCACATAAAAAATACGTGATAAATGCTGGCTTGTTGAACCTGTAGCGTTAGGGCCACATGTAGCCTTCTGGATTCTTGAGAGTGGACTTTTGACTGATTCACATTTTACATAATAAATCCTTTTATTAAAAGGGTTGCAACAGGCTCGGTGCCCATAGCTCAGTGGTTAGGGCGCCAGCCACATGCACCGGGGCTGGTGGGTTCAAACCCAGCCAGGGCCTGCTAAACAGCAATGATAACAATAACAAAAAAAAACAGCCAGGCATTGTGACAGGGCCTGTAGTCCCAGCTACTTGGGAGGCTGAGGCAAGAGAATCACTTAAGCCCAAGAGTTTGAGGTTGCTGTGAATTGTGATGCCCTAGCACTCTACTGAGGGCAATGTAGTGAGACTTTCCCATCCCCAAAAAGGATTGCAACAGAGATAGTTGAAGCTTTTCTTTACTCTTTCTGTGCTTAAAAAAGAACAATCTTGAAATCAGAAGGCCTCAGGTTTCCTACCCCTGAGTCTTAGACTGTGTCATACCCAGCTTTATCTGGACTTAGAATCTTGCCATTTTTTTCTTTTTTTTCTTTTTTTTTTTTGAGACAAAATCTTACTCTGTTGCTCTGGGTAAAGTGCTGTGGCTTCATCGCTCATAGCAACCTCAAACTCTCAGCCTCAAGCGATCCTCTTGCCTCAGCTTCCCAAGTAGCTGGGACTATAGGTGCTCAACACAATGCCCAGCTAGACACTATGATCTTTCATTCTCAAAAAACCAATACACAATCTTTTCTTAAATGTAAATCTATTCTTTATAACATTTTTTTTTGAGACAGAGTCTTAAGCTGTCACCCTGGAGTAGTGTCCTGGTGTCACAGCAACCTCAAACTCTTTGGGCTTATGTGATTACCTTGCCTTGGTCTCCCAAGTAGCTGGGCCTACAAATGCTCACCACAACACCTGGCTATTT
>CAUYPK010004861.1:0-33311 GCA_963574355.1 Loris lydekkerianus
GGCGATTCTCTTGCCTCAGCCTCCCGAGTAGCTCGGACTACAGGCGCCGGCCACAACGCCCGGCTATTTTTTTTTGTTGCAGTTTGGCCGGGGCCGGGTTTGAACCCACCACCCTCGGCATATGGGTCCGGCGCCCTACCCCCTGAGCCACAAGCGCTGCCCCCGGCTATTTTTTGGTCGCAGCCATCATTCTTGTTTGGCGGACCCAGGCTGGATTCGAACCCACCAGCTCAGGTGTATGTGGCTGGCGCCTTAGCTGCTTGAGCCACAGGCACCAAGCCTGAGTCTGGGTTTTATCCCCCTTAAAATAAGATTGAGGAGGAAATAGTTCTTGTTTTACGGGGTGCATCCCAGCACACGCCCAAAGCTCACAGAGTGTGGCTTGTTGCTATCATGCCCTTCTTGACTGGGCCTGTGTTAAATATCCCTGAAGTTTCTTCTTACAGCCCCCAGCCCCCACGCTGGAACCAAGGGTAAGGTGGGGGCACCTCTCGGGCCCTGGGATTTCCCTCGTTCACCCCCCACTCTGAGTACCTGCTGCCCCCGGTTGCCTATAGTTTCAGCCTTGGAAAAGCTGCCGCAGAGAATGGCCTTGCTGGTTCCCTCTGTGTTCCTCCCGTTTCTTGGCATTTCCATGGAGAAGGGGAGGCTCCTTTTCCTTCTCTCCTGTATGTATTTTACTTTGGAATAGTTTTAGGTTTACAGAAAAATCATAAAGATAGTTCAGAGAATTCCCATATACCTCCATCATTAATGGCTTGTGTCTCAATGGTAAGTTCATCAAAAGTAGGAAGCCAGCATTGGCCCGTTGATGTACACCAAACTCCATGCGTTGATTTCACCAGTCTCCCATGAATGTCCCCTTTTTGTGCCAGGTTCCAGTCTAAGATGCCACTTTGTCTCTTTAGGCTCCTCTGATCTGTGATAATTTTAGTCTTTCCTGAGGTGGGTAGATTGCTTGAGCTCACAAGTTCAAGACCAGCCTGAGCCAGAGGGAGACTCCATCTCCAAAATAGCCAGGTGCCAATAGTCCCAGCTACTTGGGAGGCTGAGGCAAGAGAACCGCTTGAGCCCAAGAGTTTAAGGTTGCTGTGAGCTATGACATTACAGCATTCTACCCAGAGTAACAGAGTAAGACTCTGTCTCAAAAAGAAAGGAAGGGGGGCGGCATCTGTGGCTCAGTGAGTAGGGCGCCGGCCCCATATACCGACGGTGGGGGGTTCAAACCCGGCCCAGACCAAACTGCAGCAAAAAATAGCCTGGCGTTGTGGTGGGCACTTGTGGTCCCAGCTACTCGGGAGGCTGAGACAAGAGAATCGCCTAAGCCCAGGAGTTGGAGTTTGCTGTGAGCTGTGATGCCACAGCACTCTACTGAGGGCGTCAAAGTGAGATTCCGTCTCTTAAAAAAAAAAAAAGAAAGAAAGGGAAGTGAAGGGAAAAGACAGGAAAAGAAAGGAAATTAAGTCTAATCAAAATACCAAAACACTCTGTGGGCTACATTCGGACACAGACGGTCTTATTTCATCCTCATGGAGTTCTAGTGAGATAAGCACTCATGTACATCAGCATTTCACAGATGAGGAAACTGAGGTACAGGGAGCTGGTAAAAAAAAGTGCAGTGACTGAGGCCAGGCAGCTTGACACCAGATGCTACCCTCTCAGGGACAGTCTTTGACCTTGTGGGATTAGGACATGAGGAAATATTGTCCCCCAGGATCTTGGACTTGGAGCCAGGTGCCCCAGGAGGTGGTGGCACCATGACCAGAGGAGAGGACGCAGGAAGGGGTGAGGGGAGGGATGGAGGCACACGTAGGGCAGTGGGTGAGGGTCTCAAGAGAGCCTGCTGGTGGGGAGTCTAAGAAACTCTGGGCAGGGAGAAAGTCATTCTATATGGCGGCAGGACTGGATGATCATGAGAACCACATAAGTCTTAGATACTTGGGTAGCTGGAGGAAGAAAAGCAGGCATGGTTTTCAAACTTTTTCTTTTTTGAGACAGATTCTTACTTTGTCACCCTCGGTAGAGTGCTCTGGTGTCGTAGCTCACAGCAACCTCAAACTCTTGGGCTGAAGTGATCCTCTTGCTTCAGCCTCCCGAGTAGCTGGGACTACAGACACCCACCACAGTGCCCGGCTGTTTTTTTAGAGATGGAGTCTTGCTCTTGCTCAAGCTGGTCTCGAACTTGTGAGCTCAAGCAATCCACCTGCCTGGGCCTCCCAATTCAAAAAACATTTTAAACTAAAAATTGCATACCAAGTTGTCATCCTTTGTTATCCACTGCTATGTAAAACATTATTTCAATTAGCAGCTTCGAACAATGTTTACTGTGGTGTGGCTGGGCTGGGTCCTGTGGCTCTGGGTCTCTCCCAGGCTGCTGTCCTCAAAAGGCCTGATGGGGGCATGAGCCGCTTCCAGGGAAAACCCGTGGCTGTGAGCAGGGTGCAGTTTCTAACGGGCAGTTGACCGCCCTCTGTTCCTTGCCACATTGTCTGCTCTGGTGTGGCAGCTGGCTTCCTCAGAGCAAGCAATAGAGAGGAAAGTGGAAGGTGCAGGAGACAGTGCGTGCGTATCCACAAATAAGCTGGTAAGAGGACAGTAGCAAGATGCAGGTGACAGCCTGTGAAACCTCGTCTCAGAAGTGACATCTCATCTCTTTGGCTGATACCTTCATTAGAAGTGAGTCAAGACCGGGAGCAGTGGCTCATGCCTGTCATCCTAGCACTCTGGGATGCCGAGGTGGGAGGATCACTGGTGCTCAGGAGTTCAAGACCAGCCTGAGCAAGAGAAAGACCCCCCTTTCTACTAAAAATAGAAAAATTAGTCAGGCATTGTGTACTCAGAAGGCCAAGGCAGGAGTGTCTCTTGGGCCTAGGGGTTTGAGGTTGCTGTGAATTATGACTCCATGGCACTCTAGCCTGGGGCAACAGAGTGAGACTCTGCCTCAAAAAAAGAAAAATAGTGAGTCACTAGTTCTAGCTCACGATCTTGGGAAGGAGAGACCACATGAGACCATAGGTACCAGCAGGGTAGGGGGTCAGCCTTGGCTGAAAACACAGATGCTCAAGCAGGACCAGACTCAGAGGGGATTTTGGACGCGCCCAAGGATTTGACAGCAGTACGTGTACTGGCTTTCTGGACAGTGAGGATGTAATAACATGCAAATAGACTCTCTCTCTCTCTCTTTCTCACACACATACAAGTTAGGCTTGGTTCTTAGGCTCTGAAGGAAAATGGCTGTGTCAGTGTCTAATTTCAGTGATCCAGGAGAAGATGTGGCTTCATAAAGTTCATGGTCACTTTTGGTGTCCTCGTGAGCAGAAGAAGGTGAAGATGACATGGTTTAAGGAAGTACTTAGCACAGCGCATGTGTGTATGAAGTATGTTGATACATGAGTTGTGGTTTTCATTAACATTAATGGTAATTATTGACTTGTTAATATTACTCATTCCAGTGCAACAGAAACTAGACTTGCCAGTTTGTTTTAGAAAAGAGATTTTGCTTCTTTCCATTTGATCCAGTTTAGTGATTTAGAAAATGGAGATATTCCGTTTGGGACTCATTGCTGGTTGTTTGGGTGGGGGAACCATGAATCTGTGGTTTAGTAACTAATAGGTGGGTAAGTCTGGGTTCTGAGTCAACGAGTTTGGTTCCCACTTGGGACTCTGAGTTGTTCCTGGGCTTGTCCTTGAGCAGGACACCATCTGGTATCTTGGCCATCAGCAGGGTCAGCACACACCTTGGTCAATCCCCGAGACAGGCAGGAGGATGTGGGGACAGGGTAGGTGGCCTGATCAGGTGTTTTGTTCCTTGCAGATCAGGAGTGACACTTCGCAGATCTTGGAGGAAAACATCCCACTCCTTAAGGCCAAAGTGACAGAAATTCGTGCCATCTATGCCAAGGTGGACCGACTAGAGGTATGGTCAGGATGATGAAGATTCTTTGTAAGACCCACAGACCTGGTCCAGCTTCTACCCTCTCTTCTAAGACTCAGATCTGGCCTTGAGGGTGTCAGGTGTTGGGCCCCACAGAGGAGGTATATGATGAAAGAGGGGGCTGCACTCACATGATATTTTATACAAATTGACAAATAAGAATTTGTTTCCAGGCTCGGCCCCTGTAGCACAGTGATTAAAGCACCAGCCACATACATCGAAGCTGGTGGGTTCGAACCCGCCTGGGTCAGCTAAACAACAATGACAACTGCAACAAAAAAAATAGCCGGGCGTTGTGGTGGGTATCTGTAGTCCCAGCTACTCAGGAGGCTTAGGCAAGAGAATCACTTAATCCCAAGAATTTGAGGTTGCCGTGAGTTGTGATGCCATGGCACTCTACCTAGGGTGACAGCTTGAGACTCTGTCTCAAAAAAAACAAACCAATTTTGTTTCCAACATGTTAAAAATCAGGGTGAGGCCAAGCATGGTGGGTGGCACTCTATAATCCTAGCACTCTGGGAGGCTGAGGTGGGTGGATTACCTAAGCTCAGGAGTTCAAGACCAGCCTGAGCAAAGTGGACCTTGCCTCTATTAGAATTAGAAAATCTAGCTGGGTGTTGTGGCAGAAGCCTGCAGTCTCAGCTACTCAGGAGGCTGGGACAAAAGGATGGCTTGAGCCCAAGAGCTTGAGGTTGCTGTGAGCTGTGATGATGTCATCGCACTCAACCCCACTGTGACTGAGTGAGACTCTGTCTCTGAAAGAAAAAAGAAAGGAAAGGAAAGGGGAAAGAAAGAAGGAAAGAAAGAGAGAAGGGAGGGAGGGAGGGAGGAAGGGAGGAAGGAAGGAAGGAAGGAAGCAAGAGAAGAAAAGAAAGAAGGGAAGTGGCTCAGTACCCATTGCACAATGGTTATCGCATCCGCCACATACACCAAGGGTGGTGGGTTTGAGCCTGGCCCAAGCTCAAGTCACAATAATGACAACTGCAACAAGAAAATATTAATAGTTGGGCATTATGGAGGGCGCCTGTAGTCCCAGCTACTTGGGAGGCTGAGGCAAGAGAATCGCTAAGTCCATGAGTTGGAGGTTGCTGTGAGCTGTGACGCCACAGCACTCTACTGAGGGCAACATAGTGAGACTCTGTCTCAAAAAAAAAAAAAAAAAAAAAGGAAAGACAAGGAAGGAAAAGAAGACAATTAGGGCGTTTTATATAAAAATCTGTGCTTTAGGCCAGGCATGTTACCTCACGCCCATAATCCCAGCACTCTAGGAGGCCAAGGTGGGTGGATTGCTTGAGTTCATGAGTTTGAGAACAGCCTGAGCGAAAGTGAGTCCCTATCTCTACTAAAAATAGTAAAAAAAATAAATAAATAAAACCAAAAACAAACCAAAAAACTGAGGCAAGAGGATCACTTCAGCCCAAAGGTTGGAGGTTGCTATGAGCTATGATGCCACGGCACTCTACCTAGGCAACAGCTTAAGACTGTCTAAAAAAAAATCTGTACTTTAAACTTCTTTTGAAAATTCAGGAGCTTTGGTTCAGCACCTGTAGCTCAAGTGGTTTAGGCACCAGCCACATACACCAGAGCTGGCAGGTTTGAATCCAGCCTGGTCCTGCTAAACAACAATGACAACTGTAACCAAAAAAATAGCCGGGTGTTGTGGCAGGAGCCTGTAGTCCCAGCTACTTGGGAGGATAAGGCAAGAGAATTGCTTAAGCCCAAGAGTTTGAGGTTGCTGTGAGCTGTGACGCCACAGCTCTCTAACCAGGGCAACAGCTTGAGACTCTGTCTTAGAAAAGAAAAAAGAAAATTCATAAGCTTCAATACCCTGGGCCCACATTTCTTTAAGCATATTAACATGTTTATTTTTCAAGGTATGAGTACATAAAGCACACACATCTTAAATATACAGTTCAGTGAATTATTACATATATTGATACCCACGTAAAGGTGACCCAAATGGAGAGAGAGAACGTTTCCAGCTGCTGGGCCACATTCTTGCAAGAATGGATGGAAGCTGTGGCAGGTGCCCTGCCACTGGGCATGGGCTCTCTGGTTCTCTGCAGACCACACCCAGCCCTGTTGTCTCACTGCTGGCTTAACTCACCTGTCTTTTACTTGCCTGAGCTGAGATACTTAGCATCTCATTTCTTCCCTGTTGCCCTGCAAAGTTGGTCCCCATCTCCCAGAGGCAGAGCATAAACTCCACGAGGTAAGCCACTTCTTCAAGGTCACACTACTAGCCACATGAAGTTGGGACTCAACTCACATCTGCCAGAGTCCAAGCTCTTCCTTGACCTGGGGCTGTGGGTTTGGGATTCTGGTTCCCAGCTCAGTGAAGGCCTGGGAGGCTGGGAGGAGCTTGTGACTGGAGGGGTCATCTGGCCAGAGGGGCTGTGGGCCGTGTGAGCTGGAGAGGGAGAGGATAGGCGTAGCAGTTGGCACTGAGTTAGCAGAGAATTAACATTCTTGTCAGCAGAGAATGAAGCAGGAATATAATTAAAACTTTGCCCTTGGAATAGCTGATTCATTTGAATTTTATTCCACACATTTGAAAGAGGGAAGAAAATGTGAAGATTTGCAGCCTGGTTCTCGTCTTGCCTGGGCTGGCCCAGCTGTCAAGCCCACTTCCTTTCTGAGCGTTCAGTCCACCGACACTGACTGAGGGACAGGGGGACACTCAATGAAGCATCACCATATTGGCTTCCAGTGTCACAAATCACCACAAACGTACTGGCTTTAAGCAACATGCATTTGTTAGCTTACAGCTCTGGAGATCGGAAACCCCAAATATGCCTTATGGGGCTAAAATTAAAGTGTAGGCAGGTTGGTTCCTTCTGGAGACTCTCAAAGAGAAGCCATTTCTGCATCCTGTGGGGCCTGCCCCCTCCCCCTTCAAAGCCCACAGCCCAGCATCGTCCAGGCTCTCTGCTAGTCTGACTTCCTGCCTCCCCCAGTAAGGATGCTATGGCTACATCAGCCCACCTGGATAATACAGGGTAGTCTTCATTTATGCCCCTTAATCTAATCACACCTGCTGAGTCCCTCGGAAGGTCACACGTTCACACAATCTGGGGACTTAAGCATCTTTGGGAGCTATCACTTTGCTGCCCACAGTGACCAAGGATTCGGCTTTGTTAGGCACGTGCTGTGAAGGGAAGTATTAACTGAGCCGTGGGGTCTGCAGGATGCTGGAAGATGCAGGCAAGAGCAGTGCTGGGGGAGGGGAGGGACACGCCTGGGACACTAGAAGAACCCTGGGAGGCCACACTGCAGAGAGTGAAGGGGATTCTGACCCAATTGGGGCTGGAGACCATGGCAGCAGAACCAGTTTGTCCTGACCTTGCATCCAAGGTCAGAACTTTGGCCTTCATCCTGAGGCCAAGGAAGCCCCTGGGTGGACAGTGCAGCTTGTGGTTAGGGGTGCCAGCTCCAGAGCAGGCTTCTCCACCTCAGTGTTGTCGACACTTTGGGCTAGAAATTCCCAGTGGTGGAGATGTCCTGGGCATGGTGGGACACTTTGCAGCGACTCTGGATCCTTTACTCCCAGGATACTGTTAGCAACCCTCCCACCACCCTGCCTGTGTGACAACCAAACATCTCCAGATATAGACAGGTGTCGTCCCTGTTTGGGAAGTACTGCCCTGGGGTCACGGGCTGCCTTGGATGACCCCATGTGTCTGAGCCTCATTACCCCATACTAGTGAGGTTCTTGCACTCAAACTTTGGGTGACCCGGAGATGGGTGCAGGAAACACAGCTGTGGGGAGATACCTGGACCCGAGAGTGGCCTGTGAGACGCGCAGGACAGGGACACAGGCTGCGGGAGACGGGTCGGCTGCTCAGACACACTCAGAGGGGCCTGGCCAGAGCTGGAACAGAGCTTCGCATGTGTGGCCTTGACCCGGGGAGGGAATGGCTTGTGCAGAGCTCCAGAGGAGGAAAGGGCAAGCTTTTCAGGTGCTTTGGGGCAGGTAGAAGAACTCAAGGTCAGGAATGAGCCTGGAGCTATGGGTGTGGCTGACAGTGTAGGGCAAAGGCATGGAGTTTGGACCCTGTTCTGAAAATGACAAGATCCATCTGAGGGATTACAGTTGCGATACACATATTCTCCCCCCTCCTCACGCAAATTATCAAAGGATAATTTTGATTATTCTTCAAATGTACTATTTGAGGCTGGGCCCAGTGCCTCACACCTGTAATCCTAGCACTTTGGGAGGCTGAGGCAGGTGGATTGCTTGAGCTCACAAGTTCAAGACCAGCCTGAGCAAGAGTGAGACCCTGTCTCTACTAAAAATAGAAAAACTAGCAGAATGTTGTGGTGGGCGCCTATAGTCTCGGGTACTTGGGAAGCTGAGACAAGAGGATCACTTGAGCCCAGGAGTTTGAGGTTGCTGTGAGCTATGACGCCACAGCACTCTACCCAGTGTGACAGAGTGAGATTCTATCTCAAAAGAAAAGTACCATTTGGAAGCTTTGGGTGTATTTACAGGATTGTACAACCATCACTACATTGTTCTAGAACATTTTCCCCAAAGAAACTCCATGCTTGGCTCGGCGCCTGTGGCTTAAACAGCTAAGGCACCAGCCACATACACCTGAGCTGCCTGGTTCGAATCCAGCCCAGGCCGGCCAAACGCAATGACGGCTGCCACCAAATAATAGCCGGGCGCTGTGGCGGATGCCTATAGTCCCAGCTACTTGGGAGACGGAGGCAGGAGAATCGCTTGAGCCCAGGAGTTGGAGGTTGCTGTAAGCTGTGATGCCACAGCACTCTCTACCCAGGGCAACAGCTTGAGGCTCTGTCTAAAAAAAAAAAAAAAAGAAACTCCATGCTTGTTAGGAATCATTCCCCACCCATGGGTCCCAGAAACCAGTCAGCTACTTGCTTTCTGTCTCTGGGGATTTCACACAAGTGGAGTGGTATCACATTATGTCCTTTTGTGTTGGTCTTTCACTCAGCATAACATTTATGGCCCACCCATGCGTGCGTCTGTATTTCACTCCTTTTTATAGCTGAATAATATCCCATTACATGGATATACCATATTTTATCTGTCCATTCATTATCTGCTAGACGTCGTTTATTTCTACTCTTTGGCTATCCTGAATAATGCTCCTAGGAACATTCAAATACTAGTTATTATGTGGACATATATTCTCATTTCTTGTGGGTAAATACCTAGGGGTGGATTTGGTGGGTCATACGGTAACTCTTTTTAGGAGGTTTTAAACTGTTTTTCAAAGCAACTACAACATTTTCTACTCCCACCAGCAATTACAGCAAGTAATCAGGGGTATCCCACCAGCGGCTTCTGGGCCACATGTGGATTATGTAGGAACCGTTTTGCTCATCAGCCTTCACTAGTGTGTGTGTATTTAATGTGTGGCCCAAGACAACTGTTCTTCTTCCAGTGTGCAGCCGAGAAACCAAAAGGTTGGGCACCCCTGTATGGAGATTGCAAACTTGGATGCTAACAGGAACCAGGACTGCTAAGGGGCCGGGTGTTAGAAGACCAAAGCTAGACCTTCCCATTCCCTTCTGGGAACAGCTGGAGCTGAGAATCAACTGTCCTCTTCCGTGGGGGTGAATCTTCAGTTTGCCACAGTCCCCACTCTGCTCTAGAGTCTCACCAGCATTGAGGCTGAGTGTTGCTCACCTTGTCGGGTATCAACAGCCCTGTGTTGTCGCTTTCCTTAGAGCGCAGAGATTTCTGTATAACTGGGTCTCTGTCAAAAGAGGGAGAGAAATTAAGTTATTCCAAGAAGATCATGGATTTTGAGGCAAGTGGGAGATGATGTATTTCCCACTAGTTCAAGTGTGATGTAAAAATCAGTGAGGCAGGTGGATTCCAGAGGCTGAGAGCCGAAGCTTAGATGTGCCCCCCTGGTGACTCACTCCTTGGTAAACTGGGAATATGATGTCCTTCACGGAGGGCGTTGCTGTGGGGATTAAATCAGTTAGGCCAGCACCTGGTAGGTGGTAGGTGCTTAGCAAGGACGAGCTGTTCCTGTGGTTTTATTTAATAATTGTCCTCAAGGCTGAGAGAGGCAGAGTCTGTCTGGGATGGACAGTCACCCCTCTGCCCTGCTGGCCGAGGGTTCCAGGGTGACTAAAATCTCAGGGTGACCTGCCAGGGAGCTTAGAAACCACAAAGTGACCTCTCAGGCCAGAACTCGGCCCTTTATTCAATTTATTAATGAAAACTAACATTTATGAGTATGTACTAGAGGCAGAGACTGCAGGAGCTTTACCTCACAGTGGCCTCAGGAGGAAGGTCCTGTTCTTTGTCCTGATTTACGGAAAAAGCAACTGAGTCACAGAAAGAAGTGATTTGCCCAGAATCACACAGGTAGGGAGTGCCGTGGCTGGGATTGCAAAGGTTGTGTTCCTCGGTGCTGGACATTGGCCCCCCTTTCTGGACAGGGCCCCTGCTCTGAAGTGGGGGGTTTTGGCAGAAGTATTCTAATTCCTCAATACTTAACAGATATTTTTAAACACTGGGGCTTTCCTCTCTCCACACCTCCCAACTGACTATAAAAATAGTCACTTTTGTTGAAGGGAAAAATACAGAGATGTCCCCACCCTGCCAGCACCCAGCCATCATGGTGCTTGAGGCCAGCAGTGGGCCCTCTTTCTGTTCCTTCTCTCCCAGGCCGGGCCCCATCAAGTGGCGACGTGTGGCCTGTCTCCCCAGAGCCAGGCCTGTAGGCTGGGGCAGCCCTGGCCCACAGGTCTCAGGCTCTCTCGGGCTGCGGCTTGGCCTCGCTGGCCTTGCTGGCCTTGCTGGCAGGCGTTTTGGAGACAGTTCAGACATCTCCAGCGCACATTCCTCGGCGTCGCCTCACACTCCCACCAGATTGGTATTAACGCAGGGAGCGTAAAATTGGAATCGGCTGGCAGGAGGGGAGTTCAGGACTTTCGTCTGTGGTTTTACAAGCAGATGTGCTGGCAGAGCGAGGCGGTGGAGCTCGAGGGCTTGAACCCTTGTCAGGAGCTTCCTGGCCCAGATCCCCTTGTCCCAGGCACCCACTCACCCTTATCTCCATGTACACACACACACACACACACACACACACACACATATGTGCAGGCACAACATGGCTGATGCAGCCTTTCAGCCCTGCTGCAGCCAGAGCCCAGGGCAGCAGAGGCACAACAGAAGCCATCCAGGGCTCATCCAGCCTCCTTTTGCTGAGGCTGTATTCCTTCATTCATTCACACATATGCACTCATGCACCTGCCACCTACCTGGGCCCCTTCTACTGGACGAGGCTCTGGTCTGGGCCAATAAACAATACACCGGCTACACCGTTTCTTGCAGAACTTAAGGGGACCAGGAATTGCAGAGGGCAATTAGGGTATGAATACTAGGGTCAGAGAAGGCCTCATTAAGGAAGAGACAGTTGGTTCAAGGCCTAAAAGACAATCAAGGAGGATGCTGCCCCATCAAGAAATGAAGGAAGGGGGAGGGGGGAGGTTTTGGTGGAGAGAGGGTAATGGGTGGGGCCACATCTATGGTGCATCTTACAATGGGTACAGGCGATTGCACTAATGTACAGAGCTATCATATAACAATTAAAAATAAATAAATAAATAAATAAAATAAAAAAAAAATGAAGGAAGGGTGTAGCCATAGGCAGAGAGAGAGCGCGTGCAAAGGCCCTGAGGTGGGCAGAAGGAGAGGGCAGGGCTGGGGAGGGGAGGCCTTGCAGGCCACAGGAGGATCATGTTTCTTTCTAGTGAAACATGGAAGCACCCAGCACGGAGATGTCCTCATCCTTGTTCCTGATACAAGAAGATTCTTTCCATTTTACTAGTGGAACCAGGGAGGCCCACGGGTGGTGATTTTTCTGAGATGTCACCATTGTCGCCATTCTGGTTGCCTCTAGCCAGGTATACACAGGCCCGTGCACGGTAACACCTGCACACACATGCACTGAGCACAGAGAAAGGTGTAAAAAGACACACACCGGAAGTCACAAATGCGCAAGTTGAATTTTACTGAGCCTGCACAGTATTTTTTTTAAGTGTATATTTAATTGCTAACACTGATTAAAAACTGGGAAATTTTTCATAAGATCTGAATGTTCTTTCCTTTCTTTTTGAAATGATAGCATCTGACCTTTAATGAGATCTTAATGTGCCAAGCACTTAACTTGTTTAATAAGGTTGGGGTTATTATCTCCATTTTATAGATTAGAAAATTGAGGCTAATAGAAGTTAAATAACTTGCTAAAAGGCACATAATTATTAAGAGGTAGAACTTAAATTCTAATCCCAAGAGTCTGACTCCAGAGTTCTTTTATATTTTTTGAAACTGGAAGCTCTGCCCTTGAGGCCTGCAGCCAGTGGTCCCTGTGGACCTGGACTCAGCGGTCTGTGTATGCACAGCACCCACCCAGCCCTCCTTACTTGCTTATTCCCTGCCTGGCCCCTGATGGCTTCTAGGATCTAATATATAGCACAGCAACTATTCAAGGGAACATTGGGCAATTTATCAAGAATCCATTTGCAAGAACAAAGGCTTTGAAATCTGATGAATGTGCCCTGAGGCCCCTCTCTACTACTTCTTGTCTGTGTGACTTTGGGCAGGTGACCTAACTTCTCTGAGCCTCAGTTTCCTTCCTCTGTAAAATGGAGGTTAAAAATAGAATTGCTGTGGGGAGAAGGTGAGGGGACAGTTGGGAGTCTGTGACTATTAGTGTCAGGCCCTCCTACTATGCAGGGTCTACCAAGCCCCACGGGGAGCCTGATTGGAGGGTGGCTGGCTGAGGTGATCAAGGGGCTGGTGTCCCACTGGCTGAAGGAGTGACAAGACTGTGCTCAGCCCACACAGACGTGGCATCACAGCGTCCTCCATCATCCTCTCCCGTCTCTCCTCCAGGCCTTCGTCAAGATGGTTGGGCACCACGTTGCCTTCCTGGAAATCGATGTGATTCAGGCTGAGCGGGACCATGGGGCCTTCTCACAGGCCGTGAGGAGGTGGCTGGGCTCGGCAGGGCGCCCCTCCTTCAGGAATGTGAGTATCCTGCCCCATGAAGTGAGGGAGGGTGTCTCCCCATTTCTTCCCCCAACCCCAGCATGGGGAAAAGCACTCAGGAAACCAGAGCACAGAGTTCAAAGGGCACTCTTTTTGCTCCTGCTGACTGAAAATGGCCTGCCGGGCCAGGTGGCTGAGGGACCTCAGCTCTTCCTTCCCTCACGTGTTCCTCTCTTCTATTCCATGACTGCTCACGCACCCAGCCATCATTTATTGAGCGCCTACTGTTTGCTGAGTACTGTGGTTCATCTGGGGTTACTGTAGTGAACAAAAACAGCCCTTGCTCTCCTGTCCTGTCTTTGCACACTTATGGAAGATGCTCCAGATGACATCTGGGTTTCCGGCAAGGTCCTCCTTCTTGAGACACAGTCAGCCTTGGGCTGACCAGAGGAGCCAAGGGAGGTGGACGGGCAGCCAGCCTGTGGGTGGCCCTTCCCAGCCTACAAAGGCCTTTTCCTTCCACCTCTCTCGTACCATTCTGGGATCCTTTTCACAAGCCTGCCAGGAAGGAAAGATCATGTGTCCCTTTATAAAAATTTTTTAAATTAGTTCTATTTTAAAAAAGAATTTTTTTAGAGATAGTATCTTGCTGTGTGGCCCAGGTTGGTCTTGAACTTCTGGGCTTGAGTAATCTTCCTGCCTCAGCCTCTTGAGTGGTTGGGACCTTAGGTATGAACCACGGCACCCATTTCTTGTGTCTCTTTAATGGGATGAAAAAGCTGAGGCCATGTGGATCCTGCAATGGAGACCTTCAATGTTTAAGACACATCCATCTTTCCAACTTATCATCAGATGATCCCGCATTTGCCAGTGTCTGGAGACATGTTAGTCGTCATAGCTGTGGGGGTTGGGGACTGGCATCTAGTGGGTGGCGTCCACCCTGTGATTACAGGACAGCCCCTTATAACAGAGAATGGTCCAATCCCAAAGTCACTTGTGCTGAGCTGGAGAAAGCCTGCCCTGCATGGTATGTGGTGATTATTGTATGGTTTACGTCAGGTCTGTTGTAAGCGCTTTGCGTGCTGTTTTATGTGGCCCTGGATTCTCACAGAAGATTTTGAAGAAAGCACTTTTTCCGTCACCCTATTTTATAGAAGAGGACACTAAGGCTTAGGGGGGACAAAGGGACTTGCCTGGGTGTCTTTTTTGTTGTTGTTATTGTTGCAGTTTTTGGCCAGGGCTGGGTTTTTTTTGCAGTTTTTGGCCAGGGCTGGGTTTGAACCCACCACCTCTGGCATATGGGGCTGGCCCCCTACGCCTTTGAGCCACAGGCGCCGCCCTTGCCTGGGTGTCTGGTCTGTGGGGCCGTGCCCTCCACAGGAAAGGTGCTTACCCCACCTCGCCCTGCCTGTCCTGCCTGAGCCCTGAGCTCTGCCTGTGGCCCCATCTGCTCCTCTGTCCCCACTGTTCCTCCTGCCTGTCCTCCACCTGCCTGCCCATCTCCACTTTGTATATCACCATATTCCAAGCTCTGAGGCCTCTTGTGTGCTGGGTATTAACCATATCCTTGTTTGACAAGTGAGGAAATGGAAGTTCAGAGAGTTACAGTTCTGTAAACTTACTCTGTTTGGCCTTTAACTGGTGTGACTTGAGATGCCTGACTGGCCATTTGCTCTCCACTCACAGGCCCTGGCCTCGCGGCTCCATCCTTACACCTACCTGAGGCCCATGCCACTCACCAGCCCACCTCCAGGTGACTTGCCCAAGCCCAGTAACCGGACAGTGGCCTCACAGATCTCATGCTTTAGGAGCTCTTACTAATCCTTCAGAGCCCAAGTTAATGCTACCTCCTGTGAGAAGCCCTCGTGATTGTTTTCTTTAGACAAACTCAGGCTCTCTGCCATCCAGTGACAATAACATCATGAACTGTATCCTTTCTCCTCTTGCTCAAGTTATGGTGACCATTCCTGGTGATAGGGATTTTAGAAGCACTTTACAGGGAGAAAGGACAAAGGATCTTGGCTCCCTATCACCTGCAGCAAGTATCCTAATAGTGGGTCCTGCTGGGCC
Organism: Loris lydekkerianus; assembly: GCA_963574355.1. NCBI lineage: Eukaryota > Metazoa > Chordata > Mammalia > Primates > Lorisidae > Loris > Loris lydekkerianus. Next base: position 14,988 of record CAUYPK010004861.1, read on the forward strand.
CTAGGTCTGCACTTGATACTTCCTATAATCTGTGCAGTTGTCCCCAGGAGTTTGGCACTAGTGTTCTCATTTACAGAGGCAGAGACTGAGGCTTGGAGAAGGAGAATCACCTGCTGAGGTCATTGCTGGGTTTGGAATTCAGGCCTGTGGGACTCCAAAACTGGGATCTCTCTGCCCCTCCTGCTGCAGGGATGTGCCATCCCCCTGGGTGTGGCTGGGCACGCTGGGACCTGCACCCTCCCCTCTCCACACGACTCTGAGAGGCCTCCTTGCTACCTGTGGTGACTTGTTCCAGGAAATGGGTCCCAGCCGGGGGTGGTGAGTCATTCAGCAACCCCGATGTGTTGATCTTGGCCCACAAGAGCTTTGTCTGGGTGAGCAGTGCAGCCAGGTACGCATCCATGTGTGTGTAGACCCGAAGGCTTCCAGGGCTGTGACTGTACATGGGGTGCAAGCTGAAAGGCCTGTTCTAGAATAACAGTTGTCATGGCTGGTGTCAAGGCCAACTCTGCGGACGCCTCACATCCACCCTGTAAAATAGGTCTGATCTTTGTTCCTGTTAACAGATGAGAAAACTGAGTCCCTGAGGGTTTGAATTGCTTGGCACCCCAGTGAGTGGTGGAGGTGGGTTTCAGACCTGTGAGTCCTGGGTCCAGAGCTAGTGTTCCATGCCCTGCCAGGTGGTTCTGTGCCCAGGCTAACCTCTGGGCCAGCTATCTGGAGAGGTAGGAGTCCTCGATGGGCTCTCCCTTCTGGATTCCCCCAGGGCTGAGATTTCATCACAAGTCAGTCCCCCTCAGTCTCTGACCCGGGTGGACACCTCATCTCAGTGACTGACACTTTGGAGGCAGGAACCACACAAAGCCCTCTCCTGTGGTCTGAGGGGCCCAGGCAGCCAGCAGGTCAGAGGACTTCGTTCTCTCTGCTACTCCTCCCTCCCAAGACCCCATTACTTCTAAAGGGAATTTCAAGGGACCCACTAGCCCAAGCCATGTGGCCAGTCAGGCGGAACTGGCCGTGTGGCGCCCCTGGGCTGCCTACTCTGAGGAGTCCGTGGAGTGGAGAGGGCTGGGGAGGGGGCATGGGCTTTTGCTCCTGCCCACTGCTGCAAGCCAGGGAGAGATGGGGACCCCGTCATAGGAACCAGGAGAGAGAGGCTGTGCCAGGGCCTTTTAGGGGGTGTTTGGACTCTGTCCACTCATCAGAACAGTAGTTGGGGGAGGTCTATGTTTTTTCCTAACCATTGCCAGCCTTGCCTTTCCCAGATTACCTCCTCTTTTTCACTCTGCAGATGTGGTGGGGAGGCCCAGGGATAGTGGGGGGCAGCATAATAGGTGGGGGAGCAGGAAGCAGTGTCCTCACCCCTCTGCCCCTACAGTGGGGCCCCATTTCCCCCACAGGGTCTGTGTGTTTCAGTGCTGAGTGTGGACATTGTCTGTGGCCTGGGCTGGCCCCAGGGGTGCTGTGAAGGAAGTGGCTTGGGGACCACTCCAGTACACCACCTTACAGTGAGGCCACCCCCGTCCTTCGACTGAAGCCCAGGCCTTTCAGCCCTGCCTCTGAGCTGCCTGGAAAGATGCGTTTCAGCCACAGACCAAGATGCAGCCCAGCACCCAGCCACAGATGTGCATGTCCACGCTGCACTGTGTGTCCTTTCGTGGTCCAGAAGTCAATATTTTCATGCTGCAATATGTTTTCTTTTTCTTTTTCCTTTTATAGAGATAGAGTCTTGCTCTTTTTCCCAGGCTCGAGTGAAGTGGTACAATCATAGCTCACTATAGCCTCAACCTCCTAGATTTGAAACAGTCCTTCTGCCTCAACCACCTGAATTCCTCCTGGGATTACAGGTGCACAGCACCATGCCTGGATAATTTTCTTTTTCTTTGTCATAGAGATGGGGTCTTGCTATGTTGCCCATTCTGGTCATGAACTCCTGGTATCAAATGATCCTCCTGCTTCAGCCTCCCTACGGTGTGAGCCACTGCTTCGGCCAGAGAAAATTTTTTATTATGCTTTCACGTTGATTTTTTTTTATAACATTATAGGTTTTTAATTGGTAATTGCACCTCTTTTTCATATAGCTAAGCCCCATCTGTGACATCCCTTAGCTGTGTGACCAGGGGCAAGTTGCTTAACCTCTCAAATCCTCAGAATCTAATGTCAGCTGACCTGGACCAGGTCGTGAGAGGCTTTGTTTGCTAGAAAACTAGTTCAGATTTGATACAAAATGATAAGGGCCTGACCCAATGCAGGGAGGAGACTCCAGAACTCTCAGAGGAGGGTTCTGAGCATGGAGTTTAAGTGCATTGGTGGATCTGAAAAGCTGGCTTTGCTTGTAAGTGACAGAGTGGCCCAGGACAGACTCAGCCCTCAGTGGTGGACAGTTGTCATGAGGAGGCTGACACAGAGTCAGCCCTGCTGTGCCAGGCACTGTTCTCAACTCATCAGTCCTTACAGTGTCCCACTGGGGAGGTGCTATTTTTATCCTCCCGTCATAGGTGAGGAAACTGAGACACAGAGAGGTTAAGTAACTTACCCAAGCCCACACAGCTGGGCATCATGGCGGAACCTACATTCTAATCTCGATGGCATATTGCTGTTGGAAAGAGCTATGATTCTCAGGGAGCTTGTGTCTGGTGAGAGAGTACAGACCAAACTCTTAAGAGAATTCAGTATGTAACTGTTTCTGAAGGAGTCCTGGTCTGACCTAGTGTGAGGGGGTAAGGGAAGCTGAGACCTGGCTGATGAGGAAGTATGGCTCTATAATCAGAGGAGGGTGCCCCAGCAGAGGAATCCATGAGTAAGGGCCATGCAGCGTGACTCGCCCAATGGGCTGCTGGAGAGTGGGGGAACTGACATCAGGGAGGTGGCAGCATCCAGATTGTACAGGGCCTCAAGGCCGCGTGGAGTTTCACACTATTCTGAGGGCAGTGGGAACCATGGGACGATTTACAGCAGAGGAAGGACCTGGTCAAATTTGCTTGGCTTGGCAAGATGCCAGGGCTTGCACTCTACCCTGAGCTCAGGATGGCATTCAGGGTCAATGACATCTTGTTGAGACTTGAATGTGAGAGCTAAGCAGGGCACGTGGGTGCTCTCCCCACTGCAGAGTTCAGTTGCTCTGAATGTTTCCTCTCCTGGAAACATCTCATGCTGTGCCATGAGCTCTCTGGAATTCTCTCCTTGCCAGGTCTTGGCCCCAGGGCAGGGGTGGGGGGCGTGGCAAGGGGAGGAAAGAAAAGTGGCTGCAGGAGTGGGGCTTGGGTCTTCCAGAGCGTGTCTGAGTGCCAGGAAAGCCCGGAGGAGGCCTTCAGCCCAGTGCCTGCACTCCGACGGCCCCTCACATCTGGAGGTGGTTCAGGCGTGTGTAGAAGCAAAAGCGTGAAAGGGGCCGAAGCCGTGTGGGCCCCACAGTGTGTGGAAGGTCACGGCAGGTGTCCCCTTGGCACAGGCTGGTGTCCTGCTGGCTGTGCCAGGCCAGCCCTCCCTTTGGCACGTGTTTCCAGAGGCATGGAGCAGCCTCACTAATTTGTTGTAAACCGCTGTTTGTTTTCTCCGAGCCAAAACATCTTGTTCACGAGGTGTCATTTTGATTAATTTTTCCAATGGAGAAGAATGTGATGCTTTCCAAGGAAGGCTCTTTGGCTCATGGCAAAACCGGTGGGGGCCAACTCCTGATTCCTGCACAGAGCGAGGCTGCCCGGGAGGGCAGTGGCCTGGCTTGGGCTCAGGCCTGCCCAGAGCACCTGTTTACCCCTACCCCCCTGAGGCCAGCAAAGGCCTGGGGAGGCCACAGTTGTTCAAACTTGCCCAGAAGGAAGGATGAGCAGAGGGGCTGAAGGCAGAGTGGGAATACACAGGGAGTGGGATTTAACTCGATCCTACCATAGCGGCTCTGACAGGCGCACCTGGTAACAGAAACAGATGGGTCCCGGGGCAGGAGGCAGTTGGGCGTGGAATGGATTGTGGCGAGTTGCAGAGCCCATACCTCACCTAAAAGGTCGAGATTGCCAGCCCTGGCCTTGTAGAAATGGGCACCAAGTGTGGTCAGAGTCTCCTATTTGGGGGAGAAAGCTGGACATCTTGAGTTTGATGTGAATCTTCCAATGTTTAAAAGTCAGTTAAATTATTTGTGGAGACATCTTTGCACCTGTGGGTCTTATCCAGCACATTCCCAGCTCCAGATTTTAGGCTGACGACATGAACCTCGCGGGCCCCACCCCTTTGGAAGCCTTGGGGGACCAGGGGGGAGGAGTGGCAGGGCATCTTCTCTACTTCTTTGCACCACCTTCAGCTCGAAACAGCAGCATAATAGGCAAGAGTTTTATTAAGCACCTACTGTATATGCAGAGCTTTCTGTACCTTGTCTTAACTTCTTATAATACTCCCCAAGGTAGATGTTGCTATTCCAGGCTCAGAGAAGGCTACTTACTTCCTCAAGGCCACACAGCACAGGTGGCAGAGCTGGAATTTGGGCAAGCTTTCATCTTGTTCAGCGCATCTCTCCGACCCTCTGTGATCCTTTCAAGGGCGGGGACCGCAGCCTATGTGTGGCCAAGCCTTCACATTGGAGATCCCCAGGCCAAATATGCACCAACTACTTGTGTTCTCTAGCCAGCTTGGTATATAGATATATTTGAGTTGGCTGCCAGAACTTTATAAAGAAAATTTCACATACAAATCTGTATTTGTGGCTTCTGTCGAAGAAGCAGCGGTCTGAGTGGCCCCCTGAGCAGCACCCCAATGAGGCACCATCAGGCCCATGTCACTCATTCTTCCCATCACCTGCCTGTGTGTTTGTCTCTGGCTTGGATTGAGCACATAGTAGGCATTTTGTGAATATTCCCTCATGGATGTTCTTAAGGCTTCTGTGCCCCTTGCTGGCCTCCCAGATTTCTCTGGAGGCGTCATCCTCCTGCTGTAGAGAGCTGGGAGGGGAATTTTAAGGACTGTCCTGGGCCGGGGTTGGAGCTGCCTGCCCAGCCTGGCCTGCAAGAGTCGTCAGTGCCAGGTTCCGTGTCCTTCCTTCCCCTGGGGACCCCCAGCTCCCGCCCTCGCCTCCGCTCCTCCCGGCCCAGCCCGGAGGAAGGGGCTGTGCCTCTCAATGGGCCATCCTCCTCACCCAGTGCAGACTCTCCCTGGACAGGGAGACTCTGGGAGGAGCAGCCAGGCTGGGCTGTGTCCTGGGCATGGAGGCCACCAAGACACAATCACAAAGGAGGGAAAAGAGCTCCTCGGGTGCCTTCTCTGGCCCTGAACCAGCCGCTTCCCATTCCTTCTGCCCCCGTCAGCCCTTGCGGTAAAAATGCAACATGAGCAGATGGCAAATATTAATGTGACAAGGGAGGGCCAATCGGCGCTTAGTCCCAACCCCTCCAGCTCCCGCCCCGCCTCACCACCACCAACCACACTGGCTCCCAGGGAGGCCCGTGGCCTTGACACGTCCACAGGCTTGTTTCGTCCGAGATTTCTGGTGGCACGTGTGCTGGGGAGGGACTCGGGGCTCCTGGCGGGCTGGCTTGGGAACAATGTTAAGTGTTGCATTCTTGTGATGGAGATGGTGAGAAAGGAGGAAGTTTCTGCTGACAACAGGGGTTTTTATTGGATGGGGACACTATTTTGTTGAGGCCTCTGTGGAATCACCCCACACCCTAAACACCCTTCTCCCAGTGCAGTGCCCTCCTGACGACAGTGCCCTCACACCCAGCCCTGCCATCCTCAGGGGTGATGGGCATTGTTTGTGGTCTTTGCACATGCTGGTCTCTCTGCCTGGAACACCCTCCCTGCTCCTGCTCCTGCCTGCAGCTTCTATTACCATTCAACACCCCGTGTTACCGCTAGGAAGCCACCTGGGCTCCCTAAACCCTAGTTCATTCCCTGCTGCGAAGTCATCTGTATTTTCTTTTCTTTTTTTGTAGAGACAGAATCTCACTTTACTGCTCTCGGTAGAGTACCGTGGCATCACAGCTCACAGCAACCTCCAGCTGTTGGGCTTAAGCGATTCTCTTGCCTCAGCCTTCCGAGTAGCTGGGACTACAGGTGCCCACCACACCATCCGGCTATTTTTTTGTTGCAGTTTGGCTGGGACCGGTTTCCAACCCGCCACCTTCGGTATATGGGGCTGGCGCCCTATTCACTGAACCTTGGGTGCGGCCTGAGTCATCCGTATTTTCACCTGCTGTTCCCTTATGCTGGGAATTTCACAAGGGTAGGGCCTGTGCCTTAATAATAATAGCAGTTGGTGCCAGGAGCCAGAGTGTTCTGGACTCTTTTATTTTGAGACAGGGTCTCTGTCACTCTGGATAGTGTACTGTGGTGTCATAGCTCACAGCAACCTCAGACTCTTGGGCTCAAGAGATCCTCCTGCCTCAGCATCCTGAGTAGCTGGGATACAGGCACTGCCACAATGCCTGGCTAGTTTCTCTGTTTTTAGTACAGTCGGGGTCTTGCTCTTGTTCAGGCTGGTCCTGAACTCCTGAGCTTAAACAGTCTACCTTCCTTGGCCTCCCAGAATGCTAGGATTAAAGTCATGAGCCACCTCACCCATGCAGGGCTCCTCTTTGGGCCGGCATAAGCCATCATTACCTGTCCACACTAGGTTCATCTTCAAGCCCACCTGTTACATAGGTACTGTTAACATCCTGCTTTTCAGGTATGGAAACTGAGGCTCAGAAAGGTTAGAACATTTTAAGCCAGTAGCTGGTAGATTTAAGCCAGGAACCCGGTGGATTCCAGAGCCCTACATTCTTCATGCCCCGGGAACAAAATTCAAATGCTCAGGGCTTCGGTGGGGCCTTGAGTGAGGCAAAGAGGCCAGGCAGGGACTGTGGCCAAGAGAAGAGGCAAGTGGCAGGTGGCCTTAGCTCCTGAGGCCCAGAGTGGCATGACCTAGCATTTTTTTAAGAGACGATGCAGATTTTTATGTAAAATCAACTGATTTTGAGAGCAAATCTTAGAGGCTCAAATTTCAGGACCGATTGGTTCACAGGCCTCCATCTGTGTCCTGGCAGCAGTCTGCGGTGAGATGGTGCCGAGGGCAGGAGAGGGACAGGGGGAGCTGCTGTCACAGCAGTGGGCATTGGCCTCGAGAACACAGGCTGTGCTAAACAGGCAGGGCCGGGCTTTGTGAGGTAGGGGCCTGACCCATTCCTCTCCTGCTGGTCACCTTACCTGGCCTTCCTATCAGTCCCCATTGTTGGGATTTTAGCAGCTTCTCTGGGCCCACTGGGGCACTTGGGAAGTGGGACCTGTGAGCCCGGGCCACTTGGACAACTTCCTCTGGCCAGGTGGGTCCCAGGGCTCATGTGAAGGTAAACTCATGGGGGGCACCTGCCTCCCCCTGGCCAGCCTGGCATTTGAGTCTCCTGGGCAGGGGCGTCATCTAGGGTGAAGAGCTGCAAGGGCCCAGGGCTGGCTATGACTCCTGTCTCAGAAAGGATTTTCCCTAGGAGCAGTGTTGTGGGAGGTGGTTGATAGGAGCCCTCTGTAACCCCCGTGTACTGCCAGGCACTCCTGCTTTCTGAGCAAGACAGGTGATGTTTCCCAATCTTACGTCAGGTATTATAGCTTTCCACACGCCCTCCAACCAGACCATCACCCTCAAGGTCGCTCTTCATGGGAAAATTTCCTCCTCCCGGTTCCCTATTTCATAATCTAAGCTCTGGGCTGACCTCATGGTTTGTTGACCTCACTCCTGCTGTGTCAAGGCGGATTGCTATCACTGGTCCCATTTGACAGAAGAGTAACTGGGGCAGCAAGAGGGGCAGCTGCTTGCCCACAGTCAGCTGGAGGAGGTAAGAGGCTGCCCAGCTCCAGAGCCGTGGTCCTAAGCTCTATGCTGCCCCCTGGGGAGTCACGGCCCTTGCTGTGGTGCTGGCACATAGTAGGTGCACAGTAAGGATGTGCAGGCAGGACTAATTTGTAGACAGCTCCCTTTTGAGGGACAGATTCTTCCCACCCCCCTTCAGATGTGGCAGCCCAGGCATGTCTTTGACATCTTCGAGGCCTCCAAAGCCAGTTCCTGAAGTTGATATTTGTAGAATTCCACCTCCTGCCCCCACCTGCTCTTCTGCCACTGCAGATCCCCTATCAGGAGTTGAATGGGGCAGCTCGCTCTCCCCTGAGCTGCTGTCCACCTGGGCCAGCCTCCTCCCTGGCTCACACCAGGACCATGGCCAGCCTGACCAAGACAGTGGTTTAAGGCTGTGGCTCCTTAGCAGAGGCCTGGCCTGAGGACATGGTCGGAGAGATGCTGGGTCAGAGGGTGACAGGCCATTGACTGGTCTGGAGGGCACACTAGCCTGTCCTGGCTAGTGTGACTTAGCCGCTGGGTACACCCAGCTGGGCACATGCACTAGGGCTGTCTGGGTCTCCCTTGGTCTCCTTCTGGGTTCTACCTACCCCACCCACTTTCTTTCCATCCTCAGCCTTCCCTGCTGTGGCCCCTGGGGCAGTGGGCCAGCAGAGGGCCCCTGCCTCTGTCTCTACATCCCCACCCGTCCCTGTGTCTTGATTACATCCGTCTCCCTCCATCTGTTTCTAACTACATGTCTGTCTGCCTGTGTGCCTGTCCCATGTCTCTCCTCATGTCACCCACACAATCACAAATCTGTACTGTACCCCCACAAATCACCAGGCTATAGTCCTTTTGGACTGAAGAAGGGATATGGGCCTAACAGGGCCACCTGCCACAGGGAGGAGGGGGCAGCGGGTCTGAGCCCACTGTCCACCAGCTAGCAGGGGCTATGGGCGCCCACTGCCCCTCTCTGAACCCTGGAGTCTGCATCAGGACGTAAGTGTGCCTGCAGCAGGGCCCCATGGGGGACCTTCTTTCTTCTTATGTAGCAAGCACTTGGTAGTGGGAGCTGTTAGTAGTAATAGCTGTGAATTCGCCACCTGAGGATGAAGAAATGATGAAACTGGGTCCCTGTTGGGCTTACAGTCTTCCTAGAACGTAAAACTCACCATCAGGAACTATTGGCAGCTTATTATGAGGTGGACCATGTGCTTCTGATGTCTGTGCCAGAGAGAAAAACAGTCAGGGGAAGCCGAGACTAGGTCAGGAGAGGATTGTGGAGGGAACAGCTTGTCCCAGTGTGTGGCACCACTGTGGTGTGTGCAGTCCAGCCTAGGCCAGGATGTTGGGTCACAGGTGTCCACAAGTGAGGTTGGGCTGGGCAGAGGACAGCGGATTCTGGAGACAAGTGATGAGCAGAGGTGGGTCCTTTGTCCGTGCAGATACCTGCACAATGCCTGCCCCTGTGGTTGTCATTATCTGGGGAAAGTACGATCCCTTTGATGCTCAGAGAATCTGGAAAGCACTTGAACTTGATTCTGTTCGTGCTCAGCTTTCTGCTGGGAAAATAAACCATGTCTCATTAGGCAGAAAATCCATCCAGATGCTTGTTCTGGCTGATACCATCACACCTTCCTTGACAGGCTGCTAAGCCCAAAGTTCCCGTTACTTGGCAAATCCTAATAATTAACCTGGTGACCTCAGCTGGACAGGGGAGATGCTGGTCCTTAAATTGAGAAGCCAGAAGAGGGAGATGGTTGTTTTAGGCCTGCTGTCACCAAGTGATGGCTATGAAGTCACGAAGATTAGGGATTAGGGATTTCAGCCTTCAGCCTCCTCAGCCCAACCTGTGCCTGGCAGCTCTCTGCTGGCAGGGCCCTGGCTCTAGAGGCCTTGGGCGGTGCCCCTTCAGAGGAGGGGTCAGATAACAGCTTTGAGAGATGGAGAAGTCACAGGCCGGGGGGCTGTGTGCAGGGCTGGCTGCCGGCATCTCTGTATCTTGTGTGGGGACTCCTGTAACCTCTCGTTGTCTGGCCAGCAGGCATTTATTAAGTACCTACTGTGAGCCAGGCCCCATGGTTGATGGATGAGCCATGTTTCTTAGTGGCTGAGAGATGTCCTGGCACTGACAATTTTTGAGGCTACTTATAAACTACAAATTGAAGCAGTATCAGAACTGGTTCTCCCAGTTGTGATTTAGTTTACACGTTTGTGTTTTGAAATTAAAACTGCAGCATTATAAGATTGTACACTTGGGCTGTTCACAAGGTAACGACAGCATTTAGGAAGAAAATGAATTCGGGGGCCATAAGAATGAAATTAGCTGGTAATTCATTGAGCACTGTTTTCTAAGCACTTTGCGGTTATGTGGGCTTAACACTCTATGGGGTAGAGCTATTATTAGCCCTGATTTCCAGATGAGAAAACAGAGGCACAGAGAGGTTGGTAATTTGGCCAAAGTCACATGGTCAGAAAGGGGTCCCCTGCCATTGGAGAGGGGACAAAGTTGGGACATTGGAAGTGGGACACAGTTTACTGTGCTAGATGAAGGGACTCTGCTCTCAATGCTGGCTGCTCTGTCAGGGGCATTGGTGATGTCAAAATGCAAATCCGAGGTCCTCTGTGACTCCGACCTCCCAGGAACAGCCTGAACCCCGGAGGGAGTGGGCAGATGGCAGGAATCCCCTGAGGCTTGACCTCTGGGCTTCCAGAAGTGATTTAACTCCTGCCAGGTTCCCCATTTCTGGTTATTTTGAGATTGTTGGAGGTAGAGATGAGGGTGGGCGGCTCAGCTGCCCTTAGGGCTCCTGAGATGGGAGGGCACGCCCCCCCATCCCCCTCCTGTCATCATCCCCCCTCCTCTCTTATGCCTTTTTGGCCACTCCAGGAGATGCCACATGTAAGACCCCAGCCCCTGGGCCAGGCTTGACTCCTTCGATACCAAATCGTCACTCCCCCTTCATTCATTCTAGTTAATACATTCATCCCTGGGTTCTTGAGCTTAGATTAGTTCTAGAGCTCCCCACAGGCAACAAAATCCATGGATGCTTGAGTCCCCAATATTAAATTATGTTTTAGAAGCATATAACCCCCACACAGGCTTCTGTATAGGTTTTTTTTTTTTTTTTTGAGACAGGGTCTTGCTCTGTTGCCCGGGCTGTAGAATAGTGGCAGGATCAGAGCTCACTGCAGCCTTGAACTGCTGGGCTCAAGTGATCCTCCCACCTCAGTCTCCCCAAATGCTGGGACTATAGGCGTGAACCACCGTGCCCACCTCCTGTGTGCTTCAAATCATTTTTAGGTTACTTATAATAATATAGTGTAAATGCTACTTAAATAGGTGTCATACTATATTGTTTAAAGAGTGATGACCATAAAAAGTCACATTTTACAGATGTAACAATCATTTCTTTTTTCAAAAAAAAAAAAAAAATATATATATATATATATATATATCAAGCTGTGGCCCTGGGTAGAGTGCTGTGGCATCACAGCTTACAGCAACCTCCAAATCCTGGGCTCAAGTGATTTTCCTGCCTCCGCCTCCCAAGTAGCTGGGACTACAGGCGCCTGCCACAATGCCTGGCTATTTTTTGGTTGCAGCCATCATTGTTGCTTGGTGGGCCCGGGCTGGATTCGAACCTGCCAGCTCAGGTGTATGTGGCTGGCGCCTTAGCCGCTTGAGCCACAGGTGCTGAGCCATTCTCAAATATTTTTGAGTTGCTTATTTGGTTGAATCTACGGATGCAGAATTCACAGATTTGGAATCTGTGCATACCAAGGGCCAGCTCTGCTTTCCTTGAACCCCTGTTTTTTTGTTTTTTGTTTTTTGTTTTTTTTTATAGAGACAGTGTCTCACTTTATGGCCCTTTGGTAGAGTGCCGTGGCGTCACACAGCTCGCAGCAACCTCCAGCTCCTGGGCTTATGCGATTCTCTTGCCTCAGCCTCCCGAGTAGCTGGGACTACAGGCGCCCGCCACAACACCCGGCTATTTTTTTGTTGCAGTTTGGCTGGGGCTGGCTTTGAACCCGCCACCCTCGGCATATGGGGCCGGCGCCCTACTCACTGAGCCACAGGAGCCACCCTGGAACCCCTTTTTGAGCCAGGTGCTGTTTCAGATCCTTGGAGTGTGGGGGTGGGGGCATCCTGGCCTCCAGCAGCTGCTGCCCTAATGTAATGACCATCTGGTGTGACTGTGATGTGCCTGGGCAGTGGGAAGGAGGGTAGAGAATAGCGAAGAAGGGGAGGTTTGGGGTACCTGGGGAGCAGGACAGGGTCAGGAGGACCTCAGAAGGTAACCTGAGAACACAGGTAGCTGGTACCCTGGCAGAGGTGAGAAGCAGAGCAAGGACCTGGGGTCCGTGGCCTCAGCCTGGAGGGTATGAGACCTGCTCTGCTCTGCATCTCAGCGGAACACTCTGCTGCTTGTGGAGGACGCGGTGTGTGCAGGGTGCGGGTCAGAGCCACTGGGCTGGCCCTGGGAGAAGAGGGGGAGGTGTGGCCAACTCGGCATGTGTGTGCACGTTTAATTTTTCTATTGAGGAAGCCCTAGATTCATATATGTTTACAAGAAATGATTCAGAGAGACCCCTCGTATACTTTACCCTCTTGTCTCCAGGGGCGACATCTCATGACACTGTACAGCAGTATCACAGCCAAGATGTTAACAAGGATGGAGGCCCCTGATCTTATTCAGAGCCTCCCAGTTTTACTTGTGTGCTTTTAAGTTCCATATGTTTGCACTCATTCTTTTATTAATTTTTATTTTGTTTGTTTTTTAGATATAGTCTCATCTTGGGTGGTATGCCGTGACATCATAGCTCACAGCAACCTCTCAGTCTCAAGAGATCTTGCCTCAGTCTCCTGAGTACCTGGGACCCGTCACAGTGCCCAGCTAGTTTTTTTCTATTTTTAGTAGAGATGAGGTGTTGCTCTTACCTGGGCTAGTCTTGAACTCCTGAGCGCAAGCAATTCACCTGCCTTGGTCTCCCAGAGTGCTAGGATTATACATGAGAGCCACCTTGCCTGGCTGACTTTTTATTGGTTAGAGAAAGAATCTCTCTCTGTCACCCAGGCTGGAGTGCGGTGTCCTGTTCATAGTTCACGCAGCCTCAAACTCTTGTGACCCCCTGCTTTGGCCTCCCGAGTAGCTGGGGTTGCAGGTGTGAACAGCCGTGCCTGGCCAAGATTGTACATTTCTTACACGACTTTAGTTAGGCTCATGTCGTCACCACCACAGTCAGGAGACGGCAGGGTCTCAGTGGACCCCTTGTGTCATTCTTTATAGCCCACCCTCAGCTTTCCTGCCCTCCCGAACCTGCCCAGCCCCTGGCTGATCTGCCCCACATTTCTAAAATTGTGCCATTTCAGAAATGTTCTGGGGGTGGAATCACACGGTCTGTAGCTTTTGGGGACTGGCTTTTTCACTCAGCCCAAGTCCCTGGAGCTTCAGACAGGTTGCTGTGTCCATTGAGTGTCTGGACGCGTTTGCAGGTAGAGCCAGGGAACTTGCGGGGAGGGGTGGTTGTTGGAGTTCACAGCTGGAGGCATCCAGGATCGTCACCATGAGGCCAGATGAGGTTGTACGGGAAAGGGGAGACTCGAGAGGTCCCCTCACAGCAGGTGAGTCCTGGGCCCCGTGGAGCAGCAAACCTAAAGACCAGGCCCTGAGGGAGGCGGGTGCGTGTGCGTGGGGTCTCTGCCCCTCATCCTTTCTCAGTCTGCAGCCATGAAGGGCTGGCACCTGTGGAGGCCCGGGGCTTGGTCCTGGATGGAGGGTCTAGAGCAGGGGTTTCCAGGAGTCCTGAATGAAAAAACACTGCAGTGCCATATGTGCCTTATTTTAAAATGACCTTTTTTATTTTGAATACTTTTACATGAGCAGAAAACTTGCAACTTACTGTACTTTGAATTTCTTTCGAAAGTAATTTATTTAATGATTTTTTTTTTTTAGAGACAGAGTCTCACTTTATCGCCCTCGGTAGATGCTGTGGCATCACAGCTCACAGCAACCTCCAACTCTTGGGCTCAAGCGATTTTCTTGCCTCAGCCTCCCGAGTAGCTGGGAGTACAGGCACCTGCCGCAATGCCCGGCTATTTTTGTTGTTGTTGTTGCAGTTTGGCCAGGGCAGGGTTTGAACCTGCCACCCTCGGCATATGGGGCCAGCGCCCTACTCACTGAGCCATAGGCGCCTCCCTATTTAATGGTCTTTAAAATTTTTCGAGTCACACCTAAGATCCTCTCTCGGCACACCAGTGTGCCATGGCATACTGGTTGAAAATCCCTGTCCAAATGGCTCGTTTACTTAATTTAATGGTAACAGCTGCCCACATTAGGCACTGTCCGCTCTTTGGAGTGGCCTCTATGGAACCCACCAAAATGGTGGACTGTGCTTGCTCGTTGCTTCCCAGAGCTAACTGATGCTATTTTCAACACTATCGTGGAGCCGATCACCTTCCAGGCCAGCCAACAAAAGCCCCCCAAGGATTCTGTTGATAATTCAGCACTGAAGTGAGATGTGAGTAACCCTCAAGTGACTGCAGCCAGCTGCCGGACATTGGCCAGTTGTTGATGTGGGCTAAGGGGACCCTGACCTGAGGCACCTCCTGCAGGCATCTGTTCGTGATGCCATCTCCCTGCGGAGGTGGAGGCTCTGAGTTTGACAGGGAGGCCTTGGAACCACTGGGTGTGGCCTGCTGGTCTCACCCTGGGCTAAGAAGGGCTCATTCTCTCCCTGCTCTATGCTGAAACCAGCTGCTGATGAGCCCCCCAATCCCCCACCATCCCTGCCTCCACCGCTTATCCTAAGGTATTTGCTCAGCTAGAAGCACTGACTCTTGTTCAGTGCCTCAGTTTCATCTGTGGTGCCTTCCACAAGTGACCCTTTTGGGTGGAGAACCCACCCCGGGGCACACAGATTCCCGTTGGAAATCCAGGTGACAGTGTGAGGCCCCTTTGAAAAAAACTTATTAAGAATTTCAAAACAGGAACAGCAAAGCAGTCCCTAAGCACAGGGCCTGTGTGACCGTACGGGATGCATCTCACGGGGCTGGCTCCGCCTGTCATGTGAGTGTCACACGTTGAGTATCTAATCCCTGTCAAGACTTGGTTTCTGGGGCTGGGCGTGGCAGCTCATGCCTGTAATCTAGGCACTCTGGGAGGCCGAGGGGAGTGGGTTGCTTAAGCTGAGGAGTTCAAGACCAGCCTGAGCAAGAGTGAGACCCCCATCTGTACTAAAAATAGAAAATTAGCTGAATGTTGTGGCAGGTGCCTGTAGTCCCCACTACTCAGAAGGCTGAGACAAGAGGATTGCTCAAGCCTCAGAGTTTGAGATGGCTGTGAACTATGACCCCATGGCACTCTATCTGGGGTTGACAGAGTAAGACTCTAACTCAAAAAAAAAAAAAGATTTGGTTTCCATATCTGTAAAATGAGATTACCAGTCACAGTCCCAGCATAGGAGTGTCATGAGCTGTCATCAAGATAACATAAGGCTCGCTGCCATTATTACTGATGATGATAATGAGTTTATTTAATAGTGCTTGTTATTGGTGGTGTTCCTGTGGCACTTTGTATATGCTGCCTTCTATGTGCCTTATTTTATTTTATTTTATTTTATTTTTGAGACAGAATCTCACTATGTCACCCTTGGTAGAGTGTTTAGCAGGCCTGGGCCGGGTTTGAACCCGCCAGCCCTAGTGTATGTGGCCAACGCCATAACCACTGTGCTACAGGCAGAGTGGGTTGATAGAGGTTCTGTCTGGTGAGATAAGACAGCGGTTGGGTCTACAGTGAGTCACTCAACAACTGAAAGCCTCAGTTTCCCTCATCTGTAAAAGGGCTTGGTGACACCTATGCAGATAGGGTCTCTGGAACATAGCAGGTGCTCAGTTAAAGCTTGTATATGCTTGTATATGCAGTAAAGCTTGTATAGGCACTGCTCAGAGAACTACAGTGTCAGTGGCTGTGACAGGAAGCAAAGCCTGGATGCCTTGATGCTCATACAAGATGACGTCGGCACAAACCATTGATTGAAGGAGGGATCAGGACTCGAGGAGATAGGGAAGGGGAGGGACGGGGAGTAAGGGACCTGGAACAAGGACAACAGCATTTGCTGGCCAAAGTCAGATCAGACTGTGGGTCAGGAGCTGGGTTCCTAGGGAGAACTAGTTCTGAAGAGTGCTGTGACACCGACTCCCCCCACCTAGCTGTCCCTAGGTATGAACTTGGATTTAGTAGCTAGCATCTCAGTAGAACTTCAGGGGCTCCTCCTCTGCTGGTTTCCATGTAAACGCTTTTCCTTCAGCTAAAAGCAGAATCCCTGGGGATTCAGGAACCTTCCATAGTTGCTCCTTAGGGTCAGCATCACCTTAATGAGATGCACCAGCTTGTCTCTGCTACTAGGGTCACTCTGGACACTGGTGGCCGACTCCTGGAGCCCTCAGCCCTGTCCTTAGGGCCTCAGTGGACCTCCCACTTCCACCAGCTGCTGTGGTCACTAGGCCGGCTGGGGCTGGTGCAGGGGCCAGGCGAGGCAGGTGGCTCTTGACAGGAAGGGGCCAGCAAGCTCTGCAGGCTGTGTGAGGTAGCCCAGCCCAGCCCAGCCCGCAGGCAGGATTGGACAGGCAGGGGCTGCCTGCAGGGAAATGGGAGGGGTTCTTTTCAAGCCATAGGAGCACTCTGAAGATGTGAGACCCTGGAGCAGAAATGTGGGCAGGCCAGGCAGGCGTGACCTGCGTACAGAAAGCCCTGAGCCAGGACAGAGACAGGAGGCCAGGAGCCAAGGGGAAGGCCCTGTGGGCTGGCCGTAGCAGAGGCTGGTGCCAAGAACTCAGAAGAGCTCTGATTGAATCCCCGCTCAACTTACCAGCTGTGACGCCGGGCACGCAACCTGGCCCTGTTCTTCTGAGCCTGCTTTCTCATCTACTGAGTGGATGTTGTCACGGTTCCTGTCTTACAGATCTTATGAGCACTGGAGGACCCGGGGTGGGGAGGAGCTCACTGGTGGCCCCAGATCAGCAGTCCCTAGACTATGGGGCCTGGGGCTGGAAGCAAAGGCCTTTTCCACTCAGCGTCCTTGACAGCCCTGTGGCGGCTTCTCTGAGTGCTGTCAACCTGGAACCATGGTCAGGCCAGATGCCCACAGAGCCCAAAGGTCCTGGAGGCCAGGAAGGACAGCAGTGAGTGGGACAGTACATGCCCTGTCTGATGAGGCCAGCTCGCTATGCCTGCAGAACATAGACCCACTGTGGCCAGGCAGCTCAGCTGTTCAGGAGAAACAAGCCTTAATATTTATTAAGTTCTTTAGTGTTGGCAGCTAACTGGTACATTTGTCCGCGAGCCAGATGCTGACCAAAGATCACCAGCTTGTGATCTGACTAGGCTAGAAGGGGCAACTCCTGAGGGTCCCAGGGTTAGAAAGCAGATGCTGAAGGGACGTCCTGGTTCCTGACTGAAAGCTCACCCCAACCCCGCGCGGCTCCATGAGGACCTGTGTCCTGGCTTGGTGCTGGGCAGCACAGATGCTGGAGTCTGGCAGGCCTGGGATAGAACCCAGTGCTGCCAGTTCCATGCTGGGCGATTGTGGCCAAGTGACTCTCTGAGCCTCACTGTCCTCTTTTGCAAAATGGGATCCCTAATATTTGCCTCTCTCAGCAGTGGTAAGGATGAACGTGACATAACCTGTGGGGCCCTCCAGGGGCCGGTGCTCTGGAAGTGCCTGATACGTGGTCACTGTGGTTGAACTGAGAGAGGCTGTGGCTTGGTTTGTGGAGTTAGACTGGCCTATTTCTTCTGTTCACTTTTTCTTTAATAACTTTTTTTACATTTTAGAGCAAAGTTGGTATGATAGCACCGAGAATCACCTTCTTTTCCTCTCCCAGTTTCTCCTGTTTTTTGTTTTTGTTTTTTTTCCGAGGCAGAGTCTCACTCTGTTGCTCTGTTGCCCTGGGTAGAGTGCTGTTATGTCATAGCTCACAGCAGCCTCCAGCTCTCAAGCTTAAGTGATCCTCTTGTCTCAGCCTCCTGAGAAGCTGAGACTACAGGTGCCCACCACAATGCCCAGCTAGTTTTTCTATTCTTAGTAGAGACATGGTCTTACTCTTGCTCAGGCTGGTCTCAAATTCCTTCACCCACCTTGGCCACCCAAACCCGGCCTAGTTTCTCCTGTTGTTAACCTATGACTGTGGTGCATAGTCACAGCTAAGGCACCGACAGTGATACGTTATGGACTAAATGCCCCTGTTCATTGGAATTTCACTAAAGTCCTTTTCTGTTCCAGGAATGTATCCAAGGTACCACATTATATTTTCATTAAGTCTCCTTTTCCACCTCTGATTTATGCCATTTTCTCAGACTTTCCTTATTCATAATGATCTTGGCAGTTTTGAGAAATATTGGTTAGGTAGTTTGAATAATATCCTTTTTTTTTTTTTTTTTTTTTTTTTTTTTTTTTTTTTTATTTTTTTGGCCAGGGGTGGGTTTTAACCAACAAACCCCCGTATTAGGGGCCGGCCCCCCAAAACATTT